>CAJNDT010000770.1:0-142430 GCA_905221615.1 Symbiodinium sp. CCMP2592
CCTACAGTTTTCGTGGTTTTTCGAACACTGAAAATGGCCTCGCGCGATAGTACAATTTTGGAATTGTTTGTCCACAAATCTTGAAACCTTCCAGACCCCCCGCTCCCCCCAAATTCAATGTTTACATAGAAGCGCCCAATGAGCATTGCGGCACACATTGCGGCACACATTGAAATTGAGGGGGCGGGGGGGAGGTTTATGAATATGCAAACAAGAAGACTGTCAATGACTGACTGCTGCTGCACTCGATAAAAACCATAACTCCTTCATAAAGTCTCGTTATAGATCCTCCCCGAAGTCCTGCCTGATCTTTCCCTAAACCCTCGCATGGCCAAGGCCCCCGCTTGTAGATAGACTACCCTACAATTTTTTGCACATTCCACCCCTCATGTTTTTCGTGTATGCTCCTCCAAACGCTTGCTTGCGGACCCTCCCCCAAATTCCCCAAATCCTGCCTTGCAGATCCTACCCTAAACTCTGCAGATCCTTCCCTAAACCCCCCCTTTTGCATTCCAAACCCTGCCCCGCAGATCACTCCCCAATGCCTCCTGCAGCACAAATTCCTATTCTTCGTGCGCATTTCCAGTGTTTTGGTGGTCCTGCAGGCCTCCCAACCCTTAGCCCTCCAGATAATGCCGCCCAAGCCTCCACCTGGCATAGTGCCCGAATGGTGCCCGAACGGTGCCCGAAATAGTGCCCGAAATAGTGCCCGAATGAACCCTTCATAGTGCCCAAATACATTTCCTTTCGTAAAGGAAGGAAAATCTCTTTTTTCTTCGCGAAAAATCATTTGGGCACTATGAAGGGTTCATTCGGGCACTAGTTCGGGCACTATTTCGGGCACTATTCGGGCACTATTCGGGCAGTATTTGAAGGCGTCTAGTATTCATGCACCGCAGCCTTGCCAAGTCCCTCCCAAAACTTCTCCAGGCCTGAAAACCTCCGTCCAGGGCTTCCCTACCCTGCCACACTTTCGACGAGCTTTACGAGCCCATTTTCGGGGCCCGGAAAACAACAAAAAACGTAGGACACATCAGAGTACCCCCACAGTTACAGTGGCAAACAACGGTGCTTAAGCAGCACAAGCCCAATCACCAGGGTAGCAACGGAGCGGTTTGATTGATTTCAACAGACGCGGTCGCTCGCGACACTGGTCGCCGCATGTCGGGCAAAACTTTGGTAAAGCTTCAAACACGTCTCCCTCGCAGAATTCCGCAGTTTTTGAGCTCGGGTTGGTCCCCATTTTGGGGCCAAAAATTGGTTCCCAAAGCTGAGACCGCCTGATTGGAAACTATTAGGGGAGACCCCATTTTGGGCTTCGTTTTTGGAGCTCGAAAATGGGCTCTAGAATGGATCGAAAACCTTTGGACAAAGCCGCTCCCAATTGGATTGGAACTTTGCTCGAAAAACAACCTTGTAGCTATGCGCGGGGTCTGTGCGTGGTCAGCTTGAGACTGTTGACCATGCTGTCATGACAACTACTTGTCATAAATACCACAGCATGGCAAGCAAGGCGGCAACTGACAGTTACAGTGGCAAACAACGGTGCTTAAGCAGCACAAGCCCAATCACCAGGGTAGCAACGGAGCGTTTTGATTGATTTCAACAGACGCGGTCGCTCGCGACACTGGTCGCCGCATGTCGGGCAAAACTTTGGTAAAGCTTCAAACACGTCTCCCGCGCAGAATTCCGCAGTTTTTGAGCTTCGGGTTGGTCCCCATTTTGCGGCCAAAAATTGGTTCCCAAAGCTGAGACCGCCTGATTGGAAACTATTAGGGGAAACCCCATTTTGGGCTTCGTTTTTGGAGCTCGAAAATGGGCTCTAGAATGGATCGAAAACCTTTGGACAAAGACGCTCCCAATGGGATTGGAACTTTGCTCGAAAAACAACCTTGTAGCTATGCGCGGGGTCTGTGCGTGGTCAGCTTGAGACTGTTGACCATGATGTCATGACAACTACTTGTCATAAATACCACAGCATGGCAAACAAGGCGGCAACTGACAGTTACAGTGGCAAACAACGGTGCTTAAGCAGCACAAGCCCAATCACCAGGGTAGCAACGGAGCGTTTTGATTGATTTCAACAGACGTGGTCGCTCGCGACACTGGTCGCCGCATGTCGGGCAAAACTTTGGAAAAGCTTCAAACACGTCTCCCTCGCAGAATTCCGCAGTTTTCGAGCTCGGGTTGGTCCCCATTTTGAGGCCAAAAATTGGTTCCCAAAGCTGAGACCGCCTGATTGGAAACTATTAAGGGAGACCCATTTTGGGCTTCGTTTTTGGAGCTCGAAAATGGGCTCTAGAATGGATCGAAAACCTTTGGACAAAGACGCTCCCAATTGGATTGGAACTTTGCTCGAAAAACAACCTTGTAGCTATGCGCGGGGTCTGTGCGTGGTCAGCTTGAGACTGTTGACCATGATGTCATGACAACTACTTGTCATAAATACCACAGCATGGCAAGGCGGCAGCTGACTATGGGGGTACCTTAATGCGTCCTACAGTTTTCGTGGTTTTTCGAACACTGAAAATGGCCTCGCGCGATAGTACAATTTTGGAATTGTTTGTCCACAAATCTTGAAACCTTCCAGACCCCCCGCTTCCCCCAAACTCAATGTTTACATAGAAGCGCCCAATGAGCATTGCGGCACACATTGAAATTGAGGGGGCGGGGGGGAGGTTTCTGAATATGCAAACAAGAAGACTGTCATTGACTGACTGCTGCTGCACTCGATAAAAACCATAACTCCTTCATAAAGTCTCGTTATAGATCCTCCCCGAAGTCCTGCCTGATCTTTCCCTAAACCCTCGCATGGCCAAGGCCCCCGTAAACTTGTAGATAGACTACCCTACAATTTTTTGCACATGCCACCCCTCATGTTTTTCGTGTATGCTCCTCCAAACGCTTGCTTGCGGACCCTCCCCCAAATCCTGCCTTGCAGATCCTGCCCTAAACTCTGCAGATCCTTCCCTAAACCCCCCCTTTTGCATTCCAAACCCTGCCCCGCAGATCACTCCCCAATGCCTCCTGCAGCACAAATTCCTATTCTTCGTGCGCATTTCCAGTGTTTTGGTGGTCCTGCAGGCCTCCCAACCCTTAGCCCTCCAGATAATGCCGCCCAAGCCTCCACCTGGCATAGTGCCCGAATAGTGCCCGAATAGTGCCCGAAATAGTGCCCGAAATAGTGCCCGAATGAACCCTTCATAGTGCCCAAATACATTTCCTTTCGTAAAGGAAGGAAAATCTCCTTTTTCTTCGCGAAAAATCATTTGGGCACTATGAAGGGTTCATTCGGGCACTAGTTCGGGCACTATTCGGGCACTATTCGGGCACTATTCGGGCACTATTTGAAGGCGTCTACTATTCATGCACCGCAGCCTTGCCAAGTCCCTCCCAACACTTCTCCAGGCCTGAAAACCTCCGTCCAGGGCTTCCCTACCCTGCCACACTTTCGACGAGCTTTACGAGCCCATTTTCGGGGCCCGGAAAACAACAAAAAACGTAGGACACATCAGAGTACCCCCACAGTTACAGTGGCAAACAACGGTGCTTAAGCAGCACAAGCCCAATCACCAGGGTAGCAACGGAGCGTTTTGATTGATTTCAACAGACGCGGTCGCTCGCGACACTGGTCGCCGCATGTCGGGCAAAACTTTGGTAAAGCTTCAAACACGTCTCCCTCGCAGAATTCCGCAGTTTTTGAGCTCGGGTTGGTCCCCATTTTGAGGCCAAAAATTGGTTCCCAAAGCTGAGACCGCCTGATTGGAAACTATTAGGGGAGACCCCATTTTGGGCTTCGTTTTTGGAGCTCGAAAATGGGCTCTAGAATGGATCGAAAACCTTTGGACAAAGACGCTCCCAATTGGATTGGAACTTTGCTCGAAAAACAACCTTGTAGCTATGCGCGGGGTCTGTGCGTGGTCAGCTTGAGACTGTTGACCATGATGTCATGACAACTACTTGTCGTAAATACCACAGCATGGCAAGCAAGGCGGCAACTGACTGTTACAGTGGCAAACAACGGTGCTTAAGCAGCACAAGCCCAATCACCAGGGTAGCAACGGAGCGTTTTGATTGATTTCAACAGACGCGGTCGCTCGCGACACTGGTCGCCGCATGTCGGGCAAAACTTTGGTAAAGCTTCAAACACGTCTCCCTCGCAGAATTCCGCAGTTTTTGAGCTCGGGTTGGTCCCCATTTTGAGGCCAAAAATTGGTTCCCAAAGCTGAGACCGCCTGATTGGAAACTATTAGGGGAGACCCCATTTTGGGCTTCGTTTTTGGAGCTCGAAAATGGGCTCTAGAATGGATCGAAAACCTTTGGACAAAGACGCTCCCAATTGGATTGGAACTTTGCTCGAAAAACAACCTTGTAGCTATGCGCGGGGTCTGTGCGTGGTCAGCTTGAGACTGTTGACCATGATGTCATGACAACTACTTGTCATAAATACCACAGCATGGCAAGCAAGGCGGCAACTGACTGTTACAGTGGCAAACAACGGTGCTTAAGCAGCACAAGCCCAATCACCAGGGTAGCAACGGAGCGTTTTGATTGATTTCAACAGACGCGGTCGCTCGCGACACCTGGTCGCCGCATGTCGGGCAAAACTTTGGTAAAGCTTCAAACACGTCTCCCTCGCAGAATTCCGCAGTTTTTGAGCTCGGGTTGGTCCCCATTTTGAGGCCAAAAATTGGTTCCCAAAGCTGAGACCGCCTGATTGGAAACTATTAGGGGAGACCCCATTTTGGGCTTCGTTTTTGGAGCTCGAAAATGGGCTCTAGAATGGATCGAAAACCTTTGGACAAAGACGCTCCCAATTGGATTGGAACTTTGCTCGAAAAACAACCTTGTAGCTATGCGCGGGGTCTGTGCGTGGTCAGCTTGAGACTGTTGACCATGATGTCATGACAACTACTTGTCATAAATACCACAGCATGGCAAGCAAGGCGGCAACTGACTATGGGGGTACCTTAATGCGTCCTACAGTTTTCGTGGTTTTTCGAACACTGAAAATGGCCTCGCGCGATAGTACAATTTTGGAATTGTTTGTCCACAAATCTTGAAACCTTCCAGACCCCCCGCTCCCCCCAAATTCAATGTTTACATAGAAGCGCCCAATGAGCATTGCGGCACACATTGCGGCACACATTGAAATTGAGGGGGCGGGGGGGAGGTTTCTGAATATGCAAACAAGAAGACTGTCAATGACTGACTGCTGCTGCACTCGATAAAACCATAACTCCTTCATAAAGTCTCGTTATAGATCCTCCCCGAAGTCCTGCCTGATCTTTCCCTAAACCAACGCATGGCCAAGGCCCCCGTAAACTTCTAGATAGACTACCCTACAATTTTTTGCACATGCCACCCCTCATGTTTTTCGTGTATGCTCCTCCAAACGCTTGCTTGCAGACCCTCCCCCAAATTCCCCAAATCCTGCCTTGCAGATCCTACCCTAAACTCTGCAGATCCTTCCCCAAACCCCCCCTTTTGCATTCCAAACCCTGCCCCGCAGATCACTCCCCAATACCTCCTGCAGCACAAATTCCTATTCTATTCTTCGTGCGCATTTCCAGTGTTTTGGTGGTCCTGCAGGCCTCCCAACTCTTAGCCCTCCAGATAATGCCGCCCAAGCTTCCACCTGGCATACTATGGGGGTACCTTGATGCGTCCTACAGTTTTCGTGGTTTTTCGAACACTGAAAATGGCCTCGCGCGATAGTACAATTTTGGAATTGTTTGTCCACAAATCTTGAAACCTTCCAGACCCCCCGCTCCCCCCAAATTCAATGTTTACATAGAAGCGCCCAATGAGCATTGCGGCACACATTGCGGCACACATTGAAATTTGCGGCAGGGGGCGGGGGGGAGGTTTCTGAATATGCAAACAAGAAGACTGTCAATGACTGACTGCTGCTGCACTCGATAAAACCATAACTCCTTCATAAAGTCTCGTTATAGATCCTCCCCGAAGTCCTGCCTGATCTTTCCCTAAACCCTCGCATGGCCAAGGCCCCCGTAAACTTGTAGATAGACTACCCTACAATTTTTGCACATGCCACCCCTCATGTTTTTCGTGTATGCTCCTCCAAACGCTTGCTTGCGGACCCTCCCCCAAATCCTGCCTTGCAGATCCTGCCCTAAACTCTGCAGATCCTTCCCTAAACCCCCCCTTTGGCATTCCAAACCCTGCCCCGCAGATCACTCCCATGCCTCCTGCAGCACAAATTCCTATTCTTCGTGCGCATTTCCGGTGTTTTGGTGGTCCTGCAGGCCTCCCAACCCTTAGCCCTCCAGATAATGCCGCCCAAGCCTCCACCTGGCATAGTGCCCGAATAGTGCCCGAATAGTGCCCGAAATAGTGCCCGAAATAGTGCCCGAAATAGTGCCCGAATGAACCCTTCATAGTGCCCAAATACATTTCCTTTCGTAAAGGAAGGAAAATCTCCTTTTTCTTCGCGAAAAATCATTTGGGCACTATGAAGGGTTCATTCGGGCACTAGTTCGGGCACTATTTCAAGCACTATTCGGGCACTATTCGGGCACTATTTGAAGGCGTCTGTACTATTCATGCACCGCAGCCTTGCCAAGTCCCTCCCAACACTTCTCCAGGCCTGAATTCTCCAGGCCTGAAAACCTCCGTCCAGGGCTTCCCTACCCTGCCACATTTTCGACGAGCTTTACGAGCCCATTTTCGGGGCCCGGAAAACAACAAAAAACGTAGGACACATCAGAGTACCCCCACAGTTACAGTGGCAAACAACGGTGATTAAGCAGCACAAGCCCAATCACCAGGGTAGCAACGGAGCGTTTTGATTGATTTCAACAGACGCGGTCGCTCGCGACACTGGTCGCCGCATGTCGGGCAAAACTTTGGTAAAGCTTCAAACACGTCTCCCTCGCAGAATTCCGCAGTTTTCGAGCTCGGGTTGGTCCCCATTTTGAGGCCAAAAATTGGTTCCCAAAGCTGAGACCGCCTGATTGGAAACTATTAGGGGAGTCCCCATTTTGGGCTTCGTTTTTGGAGCTCGAAAATGGGCTCTAGAATGGATCGAAAACCTTTGGACAAAGAGGCTCCCAATTGGATTGGAACTTTGCTCGAAAAACAACCTTGCAGCTATGCGCGGGGTCTGTGCGTGGTCAGCTTGAGACTGTTGACCATGATGTCATGACAACTACTTGTCATAAATACCACAGCATGGCAAGCAAGGCGGCAACTGACTGTTACAGTGGCAAACAACGGTGCTTAAGCAGCACAAGCCCAATCACCAGGGTAGCAACGGAGCGTTTTGATTGATTTCAACAGACGCGGTCGCTCGCGACACTGGTCGCCGTCGGGCAAAACTTTGGTAAAGCTTCAAACACGTCTCCCTCGCAGAATTCCGCAGTTTTCGAGCTCGGGTTGGTCCCCATTTTGAGGCCAAAAATTGGTTCCCAAAGCTGAGACCGCCTGATTGGAAACTATTAGGGGAGACCCCATTTTGGGCTTCGTTTTTGGAGCTCGAAAATGGGCTCTAGAATGGATCGAAAACCTTCGGACAAAGACGCTCCCAATTGGATTGGAACTTTGCTCGAAAAACAACCTTGTAGCTATGCGCGGGGTCTGTGCGTGGTCAGCCTGAGACTGTTGACCATGATGTCATGACAACTACTTGTCATAAATACCACAGCATGGCAAGCAAGGCGGCAACTGACAGTTACAGTGGCAAACAACGGTGCTTAAGCAGCACAAGCCCAATCACCAGGGTAGCAACGGAGCGTTTTGATTGATTTCAACAGATGCGGTCGCTCGCGACACTGGTCGCCGCATGTCGGGCAAAACTTTGGTAAAGCTTCAAACACGTCTCCCTCGCAGAATTCCGCAGTTTTCGAGCTCGGGTTGGACCCCATTTTGAGGCCAAAAATTGGTTCCCAAAGCTGAGACCGCCTGATTGGAAACTATTAGGGGGGACCCCATTTTGGGCTTCGTTTTTGGAGCTCGAAAATGGGCTCTAGAATGGATCGAAAACCTTTGGACAAAGATGCTCCCAATTCGATTGGAACTTTGCTCGAAAAACAACCTTGTAGCTATGCGCGGGGTTTGTGCGTGGTCAGCTTGAGACTGTTGACCATGATGTCATGACAACTACTTGTCATAAATACCACAGCATGGCAAGCAAGGCGGCAACTGACTATGGGGGTACCTCATTGCGTCCTACAGTTTTCGTGGTTTTTCGAACACTGAAAATGGCCTCGCGCGATAGTACAATTTTGGAATTGTTTGTCCACAAATCTTGAAACCTTCCAGACCCCCCGCTCCCCCCAAATTCAATGTTTACATAGAAGCGCCCAATGAGCATTGCGGCACACATTGCGGCACACATTGAAATTGAGGGGGCGGGAGAGAGGTTTCTGAATATGCAAACAAGAAGACTGTCAATGACTGACTGCTGCTGCACTCGATAAAAACCATAACTCCTTCATAAAGTCTCGTTATAGATCCTCTCCAAAGTCCTGCCTGATCTTTCCCTAAACTCTCGCATGGCCAAGGCCCCCGTAAACTTCTAGATAAACTACCTTACAATTTTTTGCACATGCTACCCCTCATGTTTTTCGTGTATGCTCCTCCAAATTGCTTGCAGACCCTTCCCTAAATCCTGCGTTGCAGATCCCGCCCGAAACTCTGATCCTTCCCTAAACTCCCCCTTTTGCATTCCAAACCCTGCCTCGCAGATCACACCCCAATGTCTCCTGTAGCACAAACTCCGATTCTTCGTGCGTATTTCCAGTGTTTTGGTGGTTCTGCAGGCCTTCCAACCCTTAGCCCTCCAGATACAGTAATGCCCCAAGCTCCACCTGGCACCCGAATAGATGCCCGAATAGTACCCGAAAATAGTGCCCAAAAAAAGTGCCCGAATGAACCCTTCACAGTGGCTAAATACATTTCCTTTTGTAAAGGAAGGAAAATGTCTTTTTTCTTCGCGAAAAATCATTTGGGCACTATGAAGAGTTCATTCGGGCACCAGTTCGGACACTGCAGTATTTCGAGCACTATTCGGGCACTATTTGAAGGCGTCTACTATTCATGCACCGCAGCCTTGCCAAGTCCCTCCCAACACTTCTCCAGGCCTGAAAACCTCCGTCCAGGGCTTCCCTACCCTGCCACACTTTCGACGAGCTTTACGAGCCCATTTTCGGGGCCCGGAAAACAACAAAAAACGTAGGACACATCAGAGTACCCCCACAGTAGTGCCCGAATAGTGCCCGAATGGTGCCCGAAATAATGCCCGAAATAGTGCCCGAATGAACCCTTCATAGTGCCCAAATACATTTCCTTTCGTAAAGGAAGGAAAATCTCCTTTTTCTTCGCGAAAAATCATTTGGACACTATGAAGGGTTCATTCGGGCACTAGTTCGGGCACTATTTCGGGCACTATTCGGGCACTATTCGGGCACTATTTGAAGGCGTCTACTATTCATGCACCGCAGCCTTGCCAAGTCCCTCCCAACACTTCTCCAGGCCTGAAAACCTCCGTCCAGGGCTTCTCTGCCCTGCCCCACTTTCGACGAGCTTTACGAGCCCATTTTCGGGGCCCGGAAAACAACAAAAAACGTAGGACACATCAGAGTACCCGTTCTGCCTGAACAGCAAACCAGTGCCCGCACAAATTGCAAGCCAGGACGAACAAAACGCAGAGATATTCCACCAGGCTCTCTGGTGCGTAACCTGGGATGCCTGACAAAATACACTGTGGTGAAGCTGGAACCGCGTCGACTTCTTGAAAGGTCCGGTATTGCTTCGATCAGCTGTAGAAGTCTTACTTGTTAATGGAACAACTTGCGCCGCACCCGCCGCTGGGCACCAAGTTGGAGACTGATGGCATGCAAGACGTTTTTTTGCAGGTGCAAGATTTCGAGCAGTGCGAATGCAGTTAGAAGAACGCGCTTTGGGTTTCATTCTACAGAGCGACCCTTTGATCCCTGCACGAAAGCAGCCAGACCAAATTTCGGCCCGAGCTCAAGACAGATCGAAAAACTTGTCATTTGGGCAGACGCAGAACAGAGTTGACAAAACTGTGCCAGTGCGACGGACACTGCCAGCATGGACAGACAGACGCGAAAAGCTTCGCTGTCAGTACAGGCCGTAACATGAGTGCCTGGTCAGTGAAATCAACAACCTTTATCCCAAAATTCTGCAAAGTTGGACTAAGACAATCAGTGGAGTGGATAGCTCTACTTTTGCAGTTCACCAACGTTACTCCAACTTGTGACGGGCATTGAGATGCAAGTCAAATGGGACCGATTCAAGCCACCTGCTGAATAGTGCATTGTGGCATCGCGCGGCTACCTCCGATAGATGGAATCTCCGAGTGGTCGTGGCTCATAAGACACGGACCACAAAAGTTTCCTGCCCGCTTGTGGCTTCGCGCATTTCGACGCACTTGACGGGAAAGTCATCCTTCGCCGGTTGCTCGTCCTGGAGGAGAATGAGGCGCAGGAGCTGCCAGGTGGCAAGCGTCCCTGGGTTTGGCAAGTCCGTGGGCGCAGAAAAGCTGGAAGACTGTGGCGAAGGAGTTCGTCAGAGAAGACCTTGGATCTGGCTTCCAGTTTCCATGTATATGATCAAATCCAACATTGGCACGGCTCTGATCCAGATACTCCTCAGTATCATTTGAAAGGGTTATAGAGATCTAAAATGAAAAAATCACCAATGCTCCATCTCCTTACTGGGGAAGCCCATTGTGGCGAAGCCAGAATTGCTTTTGTTTCGTGGGCCCAGAAACGGGGTCGCCTCCGCAGCATCATTTCTTGGGTTCATCCTGCTTCTATATCCACTGGAGATCAGTGTCAGTTTGCCATGTCATCGAGGCATCTCGAGGATCTTTTTAAGCCAATCGAGATCTTTGACGTTTATAAGGATGCATCGCTGCGACACTGTCTAGGATTGCCAAGATCTATGGCTCTATGGAGTCAGCAATAGCCAATAGCTTGCAAGATCATCGAAGCTTGTTGAAGCCTTTTTCTAAGCTCCAGCAAGTGGACTGGGAGCCCGCTCCGGCTTGGAATTCTCTGTGGTAAAGAAAGAAGAAAGGCGTCACTGATCCCTTTTTTGCTCGCCGGGTCTTATCCGGGTGTCACCGGGTCCCATGTTTCCCACACAAGAAGTTTCATCTGGTTGTCACGTGTCCCACTTTGCAAACCAGATCGTCTTTAGGGCCGTGTCCCCCCCGTTTAGGTTTTTAAAAGTTTAAATGAAAGGCGGGACGAGAAGAGTGCAGAGACTACGGTAAGATTGTAAGCTCCGAACCCACGAGGGAGGCTTTGGAAGGCTTCAGTTTCTGTCTCAAAACCCCAAATGACGGTTCGAGAGGCTTTGCACTGATGGTGAAAATCGCAAGCTTTGCGACTCCAAATGTAGGGCTGGAAAAGTCCAGCAATTCTGGCTTCGAGCCTGTGCCCATTTCTTTCATGTTGATTTAATGTGCTTCCATAAGAAAGCAAGGCTTGGAAGCCTTAATCCTGAAAGCTTGTTTTTTTCCAAGCTGGACGCGCGCCTGTGTGCCACAGTCGCCTTGTTGTGTAGCAGTCAAGGCGGACGTGCCTCAAAGTAGAAGAATTCGCGACCCCCCAAAATGGGGCCGTTTGGCGGCCCATTTTGGGGGTCGGGGTTCCAAGCCTCCAACTCATGCTCAAACTATATATTTAATGAGGCCGGGCGCATGTCGCAGCCTGTTTTCGGGGCCGCGAAACGGCCCCATTTTTTGGGGTCGCAAATCGCAAATGTTCGGGGCCAACCAGCTGGATCTCGGGCGTGCGCCTGCCTGCCTTTGTTCCCGCAGTTTTGGGCATCATGCAGACGCAAGATTGAAAAGCCAGAAGTCTTGTCCAAAGCAGCTGCACGCTCACCTTAAATGCCACAACCAGCGGATTTGCAACTGGGGAGGCCCATTGTGGCGAAGCCAGAATTGCTTTCGTTTCGTGGGCCCAGAAACGGGGTCGTCCGCAGCATCATTTCTTGGGCTCATCCTGCTTCTATATCCACTGGAGATCAGTGTCAGTTTGCAATGTCATCGAGGTATCTCGAGGATCTTTTTAAGCCAATCGAGATCTTTGACGTTTATTAGGATGCATCGCTGCGACACGATCATCGAAGCTCCTGTCTAGGATTGCCAAGATCTATGGCTCTATGGAGTCAGCAATAGCCAATAGCTTGCAAGATCATCGAAGCTTGTTGAAGCCTTTTTCTAGCTCCAGCAAGTGGACTTGGAGCCAGCTCCGGCTTAGAATTCTCTGTAGTAAAGAAAGAAGAAAGGCAGCCCACGTGTTCGTTCAGGTCCGAGGCTTCTGGTGACCCCTTTAATACATCCGGGCCACAAACGTTCTCAAGCCACATCAACGTGTGGTTTTGAGGCCACATCATCTGAGCGGTCACAAGGTCCCGCTTTTTGCGAGGAGTCCCAACCGGGTTCCACCGGGCCCATCCAAGTCCCACCTTCTGCGTCACCGAATCCCGTTTTTTTGCTCGCCGGGTCTTATCCGGGTGTCACCGGGTCCCATGTTTCCCACACAAGAAGTTTCATCTGGTTGTCACGTGTCCCATACTTTGCTAGCCAGATCGAATCCGGGTCCCACCGGGTCCCACCGGGTCCCATCCGGGTCCCACCTGGGTCCACCCGGGTCCCATTTTTCTAGGGCCGGGTCCCACACCCCGTTTAGGTTTTAAAAGTTTAAATGAACGGCGAGGCGGGACCCATGCACGGTTTTTGTGCATGGAGCTGCCTTTAGCATTGTAGTCCAGGTCATGTCCCAAACGGTGTCAACACTTCTTCAGTGAAAGCATGCATGAATCAAAGCATGTTCTCGCGAAGCTCGCACTGCTTCAGCAGTTGAGGCACTCTCGTTTGCCGTGTGCTTTCCGAAGGTGGAGGAACGAGATAGAGAAGATTAGCATGGCCCCTGCGCGCAAGGATGACTCGCGCAAGCCGAGAAATCTACCAACGTGAAGCACAAGATAGCAGGGACAGCTGCAAGCTGCAGGAACTACAAGACAAGAAGAGTGCAGAGACTACGGTAAGATTGTAAGCTCCGAACCCACGAGGGAGGCTTTGGAAGGCTTCAGTTTCTGTCTCGAAACCCCACAAATGACGGTTCGAGAGGCTTTGCACTGTTGGTGAAAATCGCAAGCTTTGCGACTCCAAATGTAGGGCTGGAAAAGTCCAGCAATTCTGGCTTCGCTTGAGCGGGCCTCCCCTGTTAAAGGAGAGTCACTTTCCTTCGAGTGGTCGTGACATGCAGCGCCTTCTCGACAGCTGGCCGGGCAGAGCGGCGGCTGGCTCCTCTAGGTCATTCCGTCTTTATCAGCCGTTCGTGGGACCGACGACGTACGTCGTTGTGTCGATACTCCCCCTTGAGCATTCAGCATTGGGGTTACACGGCTTTTCCTTAGCCAAGATCGGGCTAAACGGTGTGGGCGAGCGGACTCTTGCCACCATGTCCATCCGGGGATCGATGGATCATGCCGTTTTTTATTTGCCGCAGCCGTATATCTCCAAATGCCATCCTTCCGCAGCCATGGCTAAAGTGGTGCTGCTCTGCTGTTTAAACTGGACCCCAAGGGCAACAAGGGCGCATGGCTTAGGCTGAAGGAGGACGAACTGGCGAGAACCAGAGAAGAACTCTTGTACCACTTCGGCTGCTCTGTGCTGGACGGTGTGCACGAGACCGGTAGCAGCTTCCACAAGTACGAGGAAGTTTGGTTTGTTGTGGAGAAACCGTTAGTCGACCACGGCTTGGACAACAGTGCGGTAGCACTACAGGTCTGGGATGTACAGATGCAAAAGCATGTCAGTTTCGCTTTCAAGTATGAGAGCTCCGTCGACCTTCATAGCTTGGACTAAAAATGTGCCTTGCTGTGCATGTTGCAGTCTTTGCATGTCTATTCGGTGTATATAAGTTTATAATTCCATTTTTTTGATGCACGTATTGCATGAAATCTTATGGTATATATATATAGACACACAAATCATATATATATATATATATATATATATATATATATATTTGCTCTTTTTATATAACATACATCATATACTGCATGCATATCTATGATTATATACATACATGTACATGTGCATACACATATATATTAAACATATATGTATATATGCACACACACATGCATATATATATATATACACACACATGCATGCACATTTTTTACATATATATACACATACACACATACACAAACCCACATATATATATATATATATACATATACATATACATACATGCATACATACCGGCATATGTATCCACATACAAATAAAACTATATATATATATATATATATTGTTTTGATAGATAGATAGATAGACCCCCGCTGGTAAGTACATTTTTTCGTGGAAATTACTTTCCGGCCGGTTTTTGTCTTCTTTCTTTGGGTCCTATCAGAGGCTGATAGAAGCGCCCCCCCTAATGTGGTACATCCTGTCAGCGCCCCCCTATCAGCGCCTGATAGGATCCATCAGACACTTACAGGCAGCGCCGGATGCTCTGGGATGACTTGATCTCATTCGGCATGGCCGCGCTCGCTTCTTTCAAGCATCAGGGGGCCGGGCCCATCATTCATGAAATTTTTGAAGGCCTAGGGGGGGCCGCGCATGGACCGGCGTCTTCGACGCCCGCCGCCGGCTCGTCGCCGCCTGCTGTTGCTGCATTTTTATCAGTGCCTGCTCGTGGAGGGCTGGCAGTCTGAGATTCTGCGGCCCCCGCATCCCCAAAGGGTCAATCTTCAGCATTTGCTTGGGGCCACGGCTCCCGGGGCTCGTCTTTTGCTGCTGCTGGGAGTTCATTGCTTGGACAGTCTGCGCTCTGTAAGCCGTGCCATTGCTGCAATTTTTGCAGCCATCCGCCAGCAGGTAACTCGTCATCGCCGCTACCTTGCTGTCGCATACAATCGCGCTTGACATGGCTGACCCCGCTCGCCAGGTTGATGAACTTTTGGGCTCCATTGATCTTACAGATGCCGGGGGGATTGCGGACCATGAAGCCCAGTCTGCAGTGCCCAGCTTTGATCTCGACATACCTGTTGCACGCTCCGACCAAGACATTCCCGACAGTCAGCTGCTGTCCATGCTTGAGGACGATGAAGTGTGGGACGGCCCTGCTCCTTGTGCCCCGGACCCTTCATGTGCTGCTGGTATTTCAGACTTGGAGAGAGAGTGGTACTTGATTGCGGGATCTTTCGGGGCTGCTGATGCTGTGAGCGCGCCCTGTGAGCCGTCACCACCGAGCTTAGAGCCTGAGCAACCTCCGGCGGTCCCTTTGGACAGCATCGCCGAGGACCAGTTGCAGCAGAGTGCAGTGGGGCATATCCATAAGAGGCTCCGCATGGAGGCCCCGCTTCTCCCGTGGGAACGGCAACCTTTTGCCGCAGTCTTCGGGGGCCCATCTTGGCTGGATACCTTGCAACGTCAGATCAGCATGGATCTAATGCCTGGGGTGGGTTGCGCCGATGTTCTTAAGCCTGCGTTGCCTAAGGTTCATGCCCCTAAGCCCCAGATTGTTGCTGCGTCACTTTCGAACCGCCTTCACCGCTTCAGGCCGGAGGCTTCCGATGAGGATGTTCGCAATCTTGCTTTGGCCAAACTCAAGGTATTGATTACTTGCGACCCGCTAGCCAGCGAGCTGGGTAAGTCCTTGATTGATAAGCTTGGAGGTCTTGTGAAAGAGGCTGTGGTAGCCCAGTCCTTTGCAGATGCTTTCCGTGCCAAGGCGTCGTCCACGCTTAACGGGCATGCGTGTGCTCTCACAAGGTTTAGTGCATGGTGTGCTCGCCAAGCTGCCGAGCCTCTGCGTGCTGACGAGGAACAGCTATATGCGTACTTGTGTGAGATGAGGTCTTCCAACCGGGGGGCTACTTCTGGGAACAAGTTCTTGCAGTCGCTGACTTTCTTGGAGCATGCTGTCGGACTACTTTTCATGTCAACTGATGTGGTGGCTTCCGCGAGGGTTCGGGGCGTCGCTCGAGACATGGCCCTAACCAAGGCTCCTCTGTCTCAGAGGCCCCCACTCACGGTGGAGCAGGTCTCGGCTCTGGAGGCCCTCATGGTCAATGACTTGAATGACACCGACGCCTGTGTGCTAGGCCAAATTCTTTTCGCAGTTCACTCAGCTGGAAGGTGGAGGGACATACAAGGATTACAATCTGTTGATGTCTCCGAAGGTTCTGAGACCGTCCTGTTGCTGGCAAATGGTCTAAAGAGCAAGACCACGCACACGGCTGAGGCTCAGAGGAGGCTGCTGCCGTATGTTGCTATCTCCACTGGGGTCTCGGGCTACGACTGGGGAGACCGGTGGCTCACTGCTCGAAGGAACGAGGGCCTTCAGTGGGGAGGGGATTTTTGCCTCCCTTCGTTCTCTTTGAGGCTTGGCCATTGGAGCACAGCCCGCATGGGCTCGGGTGAAGCATCTGCATATCTTCGGGACTTCCTTGAGGCTGTCAGCTTGCCCAACCCCAGGGTTGGAACCCACAGCCTCAAGACCACCTTATTGACATGGGCGAGCCGCTCGGTCAGAATCGACTTCAGTGAGCCGGAAAGGCTACACCTCGGTCACCAGAGAGGCTATTCGAAGCTCTACGCCAAGGTCCTGGCGATGTTCAAGACGATCGGGGATGGATCGTTCAGCCCAGACCTCCCTCCGGCTCGCCGGGTCGAACATCTTGCTGAGGCCATCATGGTGGGTAGCTCCCAGGCTGCTAGCTTGGGGCCGCATGCTCCTGCTGGAGAGGAAAGTGCTTCTTCGGATGACTCTGAAGCCGGTGTCCTCGAGGGCCACGATGGGCGGCAGGCGCCCGACTTGGTGCGCGGGGCCTTCCCGGACCGCTTCCTTCAGGACATAGTGGTTCACAGGTTTTCTGGCATATCGCACGTGGTTAAGGACTCAGGCATGCTTTGGTGCCATCGGCCGGTGAGCTCCAATTACTCCCCGTTGGCCGAGGCGGGTGTTGCAGCAGAGTTTCCAACTGCGTGCCATCAGTGCTCGCGAGCCCTAGGCTTGGAGGATGACTAGCTTATGAATCCGTTGAGGCGTAACGGCAAAAAGAATGCTGACCTCAAGTCTGGCAGCTCTCTTCGACTGTGATGTGAGTGCGTGGGCGTAGTCTTCCTATGAGGGGACGACCCAATCGAAGCGCTACCATAGGAGCCGGGTTGGTGAGCGTTGGCATGTCACTTGCCGCTTGCTGCCCGTAGGCTCAGCGATCACATGTCGGGCTGAGGAGGTAGTGACTGTCATGTACCACTTCACGTCTGACGCGACACTTGACTAGGACTCAGACAACACTGCACAACACAGAGCTGCTAGTCACGTCTAGCTTGCTGCGCTGATCATGGCTTCAGGTCTTGACTCTTCGGCTTACTTCCTCGAGCGGGTCACCAAGGTTGGTCTGTCGAATGAGCTGAGGGATGCCCTAGCCCAGGCCGGGTACACAACGTTCGGGTCCCTGGCTTTCGCTGTGTCATCTACCCCGGGTGCGGTCAGCGATGAGGCCGTCTCCAGGTGGGCATTGCGCCTTGCAGATCCGCTCCCGAGCGAACACCAGATGTCAGTGCTGCGCCGTCTTCTCTTCGAAGCTCAGTCCATGTCTATAGCCGAGATGCGTGACCGAGTCAACCTCACTCCAGGCGAGGCTCCCACCCGCAAGCTGCCGATGATCGAGCGGGCAGAGAGGCTTAAAGCTCTCCGTCGCAAGCTGCCTGGGTTGATCTTAACACCGGACACCTTGCCGGCTAATCGCTTGGTAGACAACTATGTCGACCAGCTTGATTCGGGTGTTCTCACATACGTAAAACCAGATGCGTGCATCAGCCGAGCCCAGGAGATGGACTCCAATAAGAGGGATCCGACTTTGCAGGTGCAGGGGAATGAATTGAGACTTGCCGCCAAGCAGGTGGAGCTGAGGTGCACCGTCAGCACTGACATGCAATTGAGGCAGGCTTGGACCCGCAGGTCCCTCGCAATGGAGCTTGCTCAGCTCGCTTCGTTCACGCTTCCATCATGCGTGCGTGAATGGGTTTTATTTCCCGCCGAAAGTGTAGACAAAGTTTTGTCGTAAAAGGAAAACAGTGTTTTCACTTGTGTGTTGTGAACACTAGACAAACTTTGCCGTGCAGCTTTCGGCTTGAAGTGGATCTGTGATCCAAAAGTTTTTAGCTCTTGTGCTGGTGGGCTAGTAGTCCCTTTGATCTAAAGTGATCTGGAAGTAGAGTAGCGGCGGGCTAGTAGCCCCTTTGATCCAAAGTGATTTTCTGGTAGAGTAGCGGTGGGCTAATAGCCCCTTTGATCCAAAGTGATTTTCTGGTAGATTAGTGCTGGGCTAGTAGCCCCTCTGTCGGGCTGGTAGTTTCTGTAGTGCCATGGACGGTGCCGTAGCAGCGCTACTGGCAGGCAGGCAGCAGTGCTGCCCATGCCTTTCATCCGAAACTTCAGGGCAGTGCCCCGAAGCTTGGGACCCTCATGCGGTTTGCTCACTGTTTAGTAAGCGGTGTTGTGCTGCTCGGTGTCGCTCTGCAGCGGCACTGTTGGTGGTTCTGCAGTTCGGCTTCTGCAAGCAGCAGTGCTGCACGTAACCAGGCAGCAGTGCTGCCGATGCCTAGTATCATACGCCTTAGGTCAGTGCCCTGAGGCTTCAGGTTCATGTTTTTCGTTCTGCAGGCAGGCTGGCAGGCAGCAGCACTGCCTAAGCCTCGCATCCTCAACCTCGAGGCAGTGCCCCGGGGTTCGTGGCCTCCTTGCAGGCATCGGCTGTTCAGTTAACAGGGTGGTTCTGCAGTGCAGCTTCTGCGTGCGGCCGTGCTGCGAGTAACCCGGTAGCAGTGCTGCCGAGGCCTAGTGTCAAAACTTCCGGTCAGTGCCCCGAGGCTACAGGTTTTGGTTTTCATGCTGCAGGCGGGAAGGCAGCAGCGCCGCCTACGCCTCGCATCCTAAACCCCAGGGCAGTGCCCCGCTGTAAACAGCGTCCTTGCAGCAGTGCTATTGGTGGTTCTGCAGTTCAGCTTCTGCATGCAGCAGTGCTGCAAGTAACCAGGCAGCAGTGCTGCCGATGCATAGCATTATAAACCTCGGGTCAGTGTCCCGAGGCTCCAGGTTCATGTTTTTGGTGCTGCAGGCCGGCAGGCAGCGGCACTGCCTACGCCTCGCATCCCAACGCCCAGGGCAGTGCCCCGAGGTCTGAAGCCCCCTTCCCGGCATCTGCTGCTTTGTGACAGTGTCCCTGCAGCCGCGCTGTTGGTGGTTCTGCAGTGCAGCTTATGCATGCAGCAGTGCTGCGAGGAGGCAGGCAGCAGTGATGCCGCTACCTTGCGTCCTTAGCCTCAGGTCAGTGCCCCGAGGCTTCAGGTTCATCCGTTTAGTACTGCAGGCACGCAGGCAGCAGCACTGCATACGCCTCGCGTCCTAAACCCCAGGGCAGTGCCCCGAGGTTTCCGCCTTGCAGGCATCTGCTGGTTAGACAATTGTGTCAACAGTATTGTGGCTGCCCATTGCCACTTCTGCGGCAGCGCCGTTGGAGGTTTTGCGTGCAGGTTCTGCACGAGAAAGTGCTGCGAGCAGGCAGGCAGCAGTGCGGCCGATGCCTGGCATCCTAGGCCTCACGTCTGCACCCCAAGGCTCCAGGTGGTCATGCATTCTTCTCTTGTTGGGTGCACCTGCTGGCTTGTGCCTGTGGCAGTGCTGCAAGCACGCACAAGCAGCGCCGCGTGTGCTTGGCCCCCCCAGTGGGGAGGAAGATGACACGCTAAGTTACAGTCGAGGCTTAAGCACGTCCTTGCCTGAGAAGGGCGCGTCAGAAAGAAAATGGAGGCCAGTGGCTACGCCTACCACAAGGATGGTAAAGACAATGGCACGGGTAGCTTTGTTCGCACCCTCAGCGAAGGGAGTAAACACAGGAAAACGCAGCCTCGGCCTGCCAGTGGGAAAGCGCAGGGCCAGCGGCTGCTGCAGCCTCCACGTACGTCGTCGGTCCCGGTGCAATGCCACCTCCTAGCATCACTGTCCGGCAGAGCCATGGACAACGCAGGGCGCACGTGCAACCGGAGTCCATACTGGCACTGTAGCCTTGCAGTACTGGGGTTAGTAACCCTTTGGCCAGCGGCATGCACCGAGGCGTCTTCGGCAGTGCCGTGTCGCTTTGCTTTTTGTCCGCAGCGCAGTCTGCCAGATATCCTCCAGCAGGCCTTGCGAGAGGTATGCAATGAAGAGGTAAGTTATCTCTTGTGGGTTGTGAGCAGTGCCACCCGCGTCGTTGCGGAGGACGTCAGTGACGATCACTCCGATTTCGCCGTTGAATGAGCTCTGGGAGGCCTCGGTGGGGTCTGTTTTCCGCCGTGTCTGACTCACAGTGCAGTTTTGTAGTTCCAAGCCTAAAGTGCTCGTAAATGGTGTGCTTTTTGGTGTGAGGACCCGCTGCGAGTCCCTAAGGGCCCCTGCGTGTCCCTAAGGGCCCCTGCCAGTTGCTAAGGGCCCCCTGCCCGCCTTTTCCTGTGGGCTCGCATTAGTAATGACGAGCTTCTGTGTTGCCTTAAGGCAGTGCCGTGCAGTGCGCGCACAAGGCCCCAGAGCCCGAGCCCTTAATGCAAAGTTTGCATTGGCACCTTGGCCAAAGCTTGGCGTCGCTGGTATCCATTCGCTTCGTGAGTGACGCCAGCACGGACTCGGCAGTGCCGCTTGTCCCTCGATTCCTCCAGTGTGCTCAAGTGGATGTTCGTGAGGATGTCAACATTAGGAGATAAGTTATCTCCTTTTCGCAGTCATAAATATGCTGGATGTCAGCTGGGGGGCAGTGTCCCGAGGCCTGAGGCCGCCCTACAGGCTTCTTAGTTTTCAGTAAACTGTGTTGTGAATGCTCCATGCTGTCAAGTTTTGGCGCGGACTGCTCCCGCAGGTCCTTCAGTGCAGCTTCGGCAGGCAGCAGTGCTGCCGATGCCTCACTTCCTAAACCCCGGGGCAGTGCCTCGAGGAGTAGGGCCCTCCGCTTGATTCTTGGTGGTTAGTGCACTGTCTGCCAATGCTTGGTGTGGGTCCAGGCTTTCGTGCGGAGTCCGCAATAAGCTCTGAACCTCTGCTCTTGTTTTCCCCCAAGGCAGCCGTGCGTGTAGCAGTGCTACAGGCATGCAGGCGGCAGTTTTGCCTGCGCATCCTACACCTCAGGGCAGTGCATCGAGGCTTGCACTCCTTCGCCTGCTTCTTGCTGTTTAGTAAACAGTTTGTCAATGCTTGGTGTCCGTCAGGGTCTTGTTGTTAACTCCGCGCTAGGCCCTGCGACCGTTGCTGTTGCAGGGTCGGCCCCCAAAGCATGTTGTTCGCAGCGCAGTGCTGCAGGCACGCATGCAGCGGTGCTGCTAATGCCTCGCCTCATACGCCTGAAAAAAGTGCCCTGAGGTTTGAGGCCTTCAGACTTTCGAGTGTAGCGTGGTTTGTAGCCGTGTTACGTGTCAGCATGCAGCAGCGCTGCTAATGTCTGGCATACTTATCCTCAGGGCAGTGCCTTGCCCAAGCAGGAAGTGTTTTTGCATGCTTCCTACTGTTTGGTCCACAATGCTGCGACGCTTCGTCCCGGTTGGGATTTTGGTGCGAAGTTCGCGCAAAGCCCTGTGGATGTAGCAGTGCTACAGGCAAACAGGTCGCAGTGCTGCCGTTGCCTCTATCCTAAACCTCAGGGCAGTGCCTCGAGGCTTGGAATGTTCACTCGGCTCCCTGCTGTTTCGTGAGCAGTGTGACAACGATGTTGCCGGCCGTGGTTTCGGCGCGGCGTTCGGTTTGGTAAACAGTTATGGCAATGCTTCGTCCCGGTCGGGTTTTTGGTGCGAAGTTCGCGCCAACCCTGCGTATGCAGCCGTGCTGCAGGCCAGCAGCAAACAGGCATGTGATGTGGTTTCTTTTCGTTTCGCAAATAGTGTGGCATCGTTTGTTTTGGTGCGGCGTTCGCGTCGAGCACCGCGGTCACTGCTGTCTTACAACGCAGCGTAAACGTACGGCCGCGCTAATGCCAAGCATGCAGCAGTGCCGCTGCTGCCTCGCATGTCAAACCTCAGGGCAGCGCCCCGAGGAGTGCAGGCGGAGCGTGCGGTCCTCATGCACGTTCCTTCCCGTTTAGTAAACAAACGGCCAGGTTTAGTGCAGGTCGCGTGCCTCATGGCTTGAGATCTTCATGCATGCTGCTCACTGTTGAGTAAGCAGTGATGGCGGTGCCTGTTGCCCGTCAAGATCTTGGTGCGGAGTCCGGCTGTTGCTGTTGCGGGGCTTCCAGTTTTGTGCAGCAGGGCTGTCGACAAGCAGGCAGCAGTGCTGTCGTTTCTTCGCGTCCTAAACCTCAGGGCAGCGCCATGAGGCCTGCGACCTTCATGCGGGCTCCGTACTGTTTAGCAAACAGTTAGGCCACGCTTGACGTCGGTCATGGGTCTTTGTGTGGAGTACGCGCCAGGCCCTGCTGCCGCTGCGGCACACCCCAGCAGTTTCGAGCAGTGCTCAACCTGCTAGGGAAGCGATGCAGTGGTCATGCAGCCATTTTTAAGGGCAGTGCCCACAAAGCACTCTCGGGTCGATGGGCAGACAGCGTGCGTTCCTGTGGCAGCGCCACTGCTGCACGAGTGGGCCTATTGGTCATCCCAGGGCAGTGCCCGGGACCGCAGGCATCTCAAGCAGGCTTGGCAGTTGCAGTGCCTCATGCCCTGCCTTGACGAGGCGCGTCGCCCCAAGCAAATGCTTGCTCGTAAGCAAACTCGCCTCTGTGTGCTTCCTGGGCTACCGCCGGTCCAGCCCAGCGCTCGGACAGTGTCTGCGGCCTCTCTACGCCCGGTTTTCTAACTGGACAGTGTCTATAATGACAGTTGCAGACTCGGAGGGCTCCAGCAAGCAAGTCCTCGCGCGTCCGTGATGCGCAACCCATACTATGGGCCACTCTCTTGCTACGCGCCCTCTGAGTCCGTGACGTGTGCCTGTGCGTGCTTCCAAGACGCAGGTGGCACCTTTGGCTGCAGCGCAGGAGCCGTTGCTTCTCAGCTCTGAGCAGCACCAGCAGAGATTCGATTTCACCGCGTGACTCACAGTGTGAGCAGGCAGTTTTAGGCTTCAAATTGTGTGCGAATGGCCGACTTTTTGGTGTAAGGGCCCGCTGCGAATCCCTAAGGGCCCTCAGATGCACACAGACAGCCTCGCAGACAGTGTCTGCTGCGAGCGGCCTCTGTCCGCGTGCCGCGCTTTCGTGAATCTCAGTTTTTGCTTCAAGAGACGAGAGCCAGTGGCTTTTACATAGCTCCCTCATCCCGCCAGTTCCTTTCAACGTGGGAGCGCACTCACAGCGCGGACTCACACAGACAGCTCTGCGAGCTGTGTGTGTTGCACACGGCCCTGAGATGCTCTATAAGATGCCTGGTTTCGTTTCAAGTAAACCAGCCAATGGCCCTCGCATAGCCCCGTGGTCCCGCACAGTGCCTTGGAAACAGGAAGACGCACACGCAGTGCGGACGCCGCAGACACCTCCGCAGACAGCGTCTGCCGCGGGCGGCCTCTCCACAGGACGACCACGTTCACGCAGGCACTGCAAGAGCGCACACACAGTGCGTACGCACGCAGACAAACTCGCAGACAGTGTCTGCTGCGAGCGGCCTTTGTCCACTAAAACACGTTTTCGCGGAGCTCAGTTTTGGTTTAAGGATAACAGAGCCAGCGAATCTGGTGCAGGTGCACTACAGCATGCTCAAAGATGCAATTGTGCGGGCCCTTCAATCTCAGACAGGCTGCGCGAACGCGTCAGTGTACGCAGTTACATGCGCCACTTCGTCTGGCGCACTCGCCAAGGCGGACTGCAGCGAACGCGTGCTTGGAGACAACTGCAAAGTTTGCAGTGCAGAAGGCCTCCACAGCCCGACAAGGCTGCCGCTGCAAGGCAGCCAGCGGGTTAAATCACGGCTTCTAGCTTTCTGCCGGTTGCCGTGGGCAGTAGCCACTTCTACCGGTGGTTCCTGCCAGTGGCAGTTAGTACCCTGTGCTCAGCGTTCCCTGGCAGTCATCCGGCACCGGCTAGTACTGCGCAGTGCGCAGTGCAACCGCAGTGCCTCGCTGCCTGCTGCTTTGTCGTTGTGAAGCCACGACATTACAGTTGCCTTAGTAAGGCGGTCCCAGAGATTACTGGGAACAAACAGCAGGCTGAATGCAGTGCGTTCCTACCTGCCAATACGTGGCTGCTACAGTGACATATCGCCTCAGTGAGGCAGACCCAGTGAACCCTGGGAATAAACAGCAGGCTAGATGCGTTGCTGCCTGCCACTTTGCGGTTGCGGCAATGCAAAGTTGCTTTCGGAAGGCCGCAGCAGTAAATACTGTGTACAAACAGCAAGTTCAGCGCAGTGCGTTGCTACCTGCCAGCTTGCGGTTGCTACGGTGGAAACTTGCCTCGGTAAGGCAGCCCGAGAGGCTACTGGGAAAACAAACAGCACGCTCAGTGAAGCGCGTTGCTGCCCGCAATTTGGTGGTTAATTAATTACTGCAAAAAAAAAAATTGCCTTAGTAAGACAGCCCCAGAGCCCACTGGGAACAAACAGCAGGCCGAGCGCAGTGCGTTCTTGCCTGCCACTTTGCGGAAACTGCAGTGAACCCAGTGCACTCCTCTGGTGTGCGCATTGCGCTGCCTCTGTTGGTCTTCGTTCTGGGGACCGCTTGCGTTCCTCGCGTGAGCGCTCTCGTGTAGAAGCCAAGGCCATTGGCTCTTGCTTCTTCCCAGGCCCCGTGCCAGAGGCCGGCCGGCGCAGGCAGTCTTCGATTAACGGACTTGTTCTCGCCGAACACGGCTTGGCGCTAGACACGGCCTGGCCCAAATCCCTGCCAGTGGCAGTCGCAGCCCGCTGGAAACCTGCCCCCGGTCTAGTAGACCACGCGCCGCACTCAGCACAGAAACTCCGTTTGCCGTGGGGCAGCTCCAGTGGCCCAGTCGGCCCCAGCCCCGCCTGGAGCTTTCGCCCAAGCTCGTGCCAGCAGTGCCGGCCACACCGCAAGCAGCTGCTCCAGCAGATGCCTTGCTCACAGGGGCTTCTTCCAGTGGAAGTCGTGCGGAGCCCGTGGTTCCCAGCCCAAACCAACCGTCAGAGACGGTCTTGGTTTCGGCTCGCCCACCCTGGACCGGGAGCGGTCTAGGTGAGGTCTGGGACAAGGAATGTCTTGGACGAGGCATGCAGCTGTCAGTGATAGACGTCGCAGCGCGCTCGTCTCTACACAAGGCCGTGATAGTATCAACAGGCAGTGGACATGGAGGAAACTTTGCAGTGCAGAGCGGCCTTCTTTCGAGTCCCCGCCGACAGCAACATAGCTGACGGTCCTAGCCTTAGAGGCTAGCAGTAGCGGAGAACAACTGACTCTGTGACCTTTTAGGTTCACAGTTTTCAGGCCTAGCAGGCTCTGCTCGCGCTGTCTTCCACAGTGGGTTCACATCATCCGGCTTAGTAGCCTCTGTTTCTGCATCTGCCTCGTAGGCACGCGCCAGTGGCGGAAAACAGCTGACTCTGTGACCTTGTAGGCTCACAGTTTCCAGACCTAGTAGGCTCTGTTTAAGCTGCCTTTACGGTGGGCACCAATAGGCCCTGTTTTTCTTTCCCTTTGATAGGCACGTGTTCGTCCGTGCAGGAAAAGGGCCGATAGCTGTCTTTGTGACCTAGTAGGTTTACAGTTTTCGCGCCTGGTAGGCTCTGTTCGCGCTGGCTCCAATTTTCCGGCTTAGTAAGCTTTGGTTTTGCATCGCTAAGTCTGCGTGGGGCATCCCAAGGGGCCCAGTCGGCCCCAGGCCCGCCTCTCGGCTTCGAAGCGGTTCGGGAAGTCTCGCCCAGGGTCTTTCCGGCAGTACCGACCGCACCGCAAGCAGGTGCCTTAGCAGAGGCGTTGCTCACAGGGGCTTCTTCCAGCGGGAGTCCTGCGGGGCCAGTGGCCCCCGGCCCAGACCAACTGTCAGAGACGGTCGTGGTTTCGGTTCGCCTACCTCCGGTTGAGATGAATGTCTGGGGCGAGGCATTCAATTGTCAGGGGCAGAAGTCGCCAAGGCCTGCCGGCCTGGGTCGGCTTCCCGCTTGTGTGCCCGGTAGGCAGGTTGTTTTCAAGCAGGCCTGCTGGCCTCTAGCCTAGCAGGCTTGTGTTGTGTCTCGTCACCGGTAACAGAGAGGAGACTCTTGCAACCTCGCAGGCCCGCGGCCTTTAGGCCCCCCAGCGGCCTCATTAAGCCTCGTAGGTCTCACGCGCCGAGTCGGCATACGATCGTCAGAGGCAGATGTTGCCAAGGCCTACTGGCGCGAGGCCTAGTCGGCTCTCGTTAACGTGCCTGGTAGGCACGTTATTCTACGTCAGGCCTAGTAGCCCCAAGCCTCCCTGGCTTGTTGTTGTGTCATCGCGATGTGAATCGTCAGTGAAAGTGATGACAGGAGACTTCTGTGGCCTTGTAGGCTCCCAGCTTCAAAGGCAACTGGCCCCAAACCTAGTAGGATTCTCCTTATGTCTGCCCAGTCGGCGCGTGGTCATCACTGGCAGAGAGGTCTTCACTGGTGTCCCTATGGCCTTGCAGCTCACAATTTTCTGGTATAACAGACTCAGGCCTAGTAGGCCTCTTGTTCTGTCTGCCTGGCAAAAGGAGCGCCCGCAAGTGACTCCTGAAACCTTGTAGGCCGCCAGGCCCCAGGCCTAGTAGGCCTGCCCTGTAGCGCCGTCGCGCGAGGTGCTGCTTAAATTGCACTTCAAATGGTCGCGTTTTGCTGACTTTCCTGTCCCAGGGTCAACTGCGAGTCCCTAACGGCCCGCTGCGAGTCTTTAAGGGCCCCACAGCGAGAGCCCAGTGGCCAACCATGCGGTTTTCTTGGCGGCAGCATGCGCCCTGCAGTGCCCTGCCTAGCCCTGCGCACAGCAGTGCTGCCAACCACGCCGCTTGGGACTCTTGCGCGGAGTCCGCGCCGTGCCCTGCAGTGTCTGCAGCACTGGTTCAACTGCGCCTTTGGCGGCGCGACTGGCGCGCGAACAGCAGTGAAAGTAACTCTTTCACTCCATACGCCAGGGCAGTGCCCCGGAGATCTGTTACTTACCAGGGCGGTGCATCGACTGACCTCAGTGAGGCTTTAGGTGCTTTCCTTGCTGAATTGCCTCAGTGAGGCAGTTGTAAAACTGCTGGGAGCAATCTGGCAGAAACCGCAGCTCGTGTTCCACCCTATCTGCTCAGCCTCAGTTGAAGCGTGCTGAGCTTTGGAAGGCTCCGGTGGAAACTGTTTTCTACCGCACCTGACTCACAGTGCGGGCAGGTGGTTTCAAGCCTAAATTTGCTCGTAAATGGCGAACCTTTTGGTGCAAGGACCCGCTGCGAGTCCCTAAGGGCCCCTGCGAGCTGCTAAGGGCCCCCTGCCCGCTGCTTTTCTGTGGGCTCGCGTTAGTAATGACGAGCTTCTGTGTTGCTTTAAGACAGCGCCGCGCAGTGCGCGCACAAGGCCCCAGAGCCTAATGTTACTTGCACTGCTGGCTGGGGGAAGAACATTGAACATCAAACGCAGTGCGCTGCTCTGCCGCGCAACGCGCAACGAAGGGGCTTGTATCACCCGTTCGTGCCCGCTGCTGCAGTGCAGCAGCCGCCGCTTCTCAGCTCTGGGAGGCACAAGTGCAGACTCCTTTCTCCAGCACCTGTCTCACAGTGCGAGCAGGTACTTTTAGTCCTTAAATTGCCTGCAAATGGCCGATTTTTTGTTGTACAAGCCCGCTGCGAGTCCGTAAGGGCCACTGCGGGTTGCTAAGGGCCCTCTCCCTTGCTCTTTTGCAGGCATAAACGTCGTGTGAATCCCCACGTCTGTTCCCCAAGTGCGGCCTTGGAGCAGTGCCCATAGGCAAGGGAATCGCAAGCACCCTGGGGGCTACAGATTAGCCGCCACGTAGCGACCCAGTGGGTCGCTAGAGCTCAGAAGCAACAGCTCGTTTCGAGTGCGAGCTGCTGCCATACTTGCTGAGCCTACAGTTGTGGGCGAAGCACATAGCAGGCAGTGACCTGTTCGTGTGGATTGACAATGACGCAGCGCGTACATCCCTACACAAAGCCTTCACAAGCAAGGCGGCAGGCGCCGCGATAGTATCGCAGGCAGTCGACGTGGAGGAGTCCCTGCAGTGCAGGGCTGCTTTCTTCCGCGTGCCCACCGTCAGCAACATTACTGATGGCCCCAGCAGAGACTGGTGGGAAGAGACTGAGAAACTTGGCGCAGAGCGCTAATTCCTTCCTCCCAACGCAGTGCTGTTGGCCTTGTCACTCGGCGCGGACTAGATGGGGGGTGAGTAAGGCTTCGAGTGCCTTGAAGGGGGGTGAACCAGTCGTTCGCCTTACCTGCGACCAGCGGTCGTTCTTTTCAGACAGATGCCAGCGGCATCCTTCGTTTCAGTGCCCGAAGATCGGGCCCGAACTGACCCCCCATGTCCGCTAGGAGAAAAAAAGAGAGTGCTTGCACAGGGTTTAACTGCAGCGCGGTTAAGGGTTTCCCGTTACGCGCGCAAACGGAAGTTTCGTTGGGAAATAAGCTTCCATCATGCGTGCGTGAATGGGTTTTATTTCCCGCCGAAAGTGTAGACAAAGTTTTGTCGTAAAAGGAAAACAGTGTTTTCACTTGTGTGTTGTGAACACTAGACAAACTTTGCCGTGCAGCTTTCGGCTTGAAGTGGATCTGTGATCCAAAAGTTTTTATCCCACCCACCACACCCTGTATAGTATGCGGGGTCTGGGACCACGCTTGTGGCAGCAGAGCTGCCGGAGCAGCGCTCCTTGTTCTATCTCTAGCAGAGATCTCATCTTCAGCACAGCGTGCTTTGCTGTACATAGGCCGTAGGCCGTCAACAACGCAGAGTAGCTAGTAGTAGACTGCAGCGACCCTGTGGGTCGAAGAAAGTTTCACCTTTGTCTCCAGTAGTACTGAGACACCCCTGGTAGGGGGCAGGAGGGGGGTGAACCAGTCGTTCGCCTTACCTGCGACCAGCGGTCGTTCTTTTCAGACAGATGCCAGCGGCATCCTTCGTTTCAGTGCCCGAAGATCGGGCCCGAACTGACCCCCCATGTCCGCTAGGAGAAAAAAAGAGAGTGCTTGCACAGGGTTTAACTGCAGCGCGGTTAAGGGTTTCCCGTTACGCGCGCAAACGGAAGTTTCGTTGGGAAATAAAGTGCTTGAAACGTGGGTCCAAGGCTTATTCTCAAGAATGCAGAGGGAGCCCCCTGCGGGGTATCACGCCGCCATTTCCCTCTCGCAGGTCATGGCCGCCGATCGTGAACTCTTTCAGCTTCTTTCGCACAATCTTATGGGTCAGATCCAAGCTTCTGCAGGAGCCGTCAGGCCCCTCGACCTTGAGATTGACAGCTTGAGTAAGAGTACGGCTGTGCTCGTTCACCTGCTGCCGCTTGTAAAGCCCCCTCCGATGCCTCATCCGAATAAGCGGCCCCTTCCCGATCCGAGGCTACCACTTAAGACCACGCCTAAAGGGAAGGGCAAGGGTAAGACCGCTGATCCTGGCCAGGAGGATGGGAAAGCCCCTAAATACACCCTGCCTGACGGCTGTGTCCCCAAGAGTGAGGACGGCAAACCTTGGTGCTTTCTGTGGAATCAGGGCCGCTGCAAGTACAAGAATCCCAAGAAGGGCCGATGCCCGAGGGGATACCATGGGTGCTACTACCGCGGGTGTGGCAGGCCGGTGCCGTTCATCGAGTGCACCCACACCGATCCCGCCTGAAGGGTGGGGGCCCCCGCAGATCCTGAGCCTGAGATCCTGCCCGAGGGGGCCGCGTCTCCGAATCCGATTTCTCCGTCAGGCCCTAGTGGCCGTGAACCACAGGATGCAGAGAGTTTTGCACTGAAACATCTGGCGAAGGCCGAGGTCTCAGCCTCAGCTGTGGTTCAACTGTCATTCCTTTTGCCTTGTGATTCAAGTGTTCGGCCGTCAAGTGGCCCCAGTGCTTTTCTTTTCAGCTGTGGTGCCTACGTCCACGGGGGTGTTTCGGGTATTTTTGCTAATACTCGTAGCCTCCCTGCAAGCACCGAGCTCCTTGCACGTTTTGCAAAGCAGATTGTCGGGGACTCTTTTCCATTCACATCCTTGGTGCCCCTTCGGGACAACCTCACTTGCATGCATCGCGATCGCAACAACATTGGCACCAGCGCCCTCATTCGTTGCTCAGACTTCCACGGTGGTGGCCTCTGGGTCTCTGACCCCGAGGGCTCATCGCCCAGACTGTTCGAAGGCAAGAAACACCAGGGTACAGAACAGGATCTTGTGCAATGCCTGTACTTCGATCCCTGCCAGCTGCGCTGTACCTTGCCCTGGTCAAACGGCCCTCGGGTCGTGCTTGCAGCCTACTCAGTTCGTGATGTGGGCAGGCTTCCCCAAGCAGAGACCGACCTGCTCCTCAAACTCGGCTTCGTTCGGGAGTCGTGTAGGGCGGGCGCTCCGGCTGCCACCGTGTCTCCGATGCTCCAATCCCAGCTAGTGGTTTAGGCCCTGCCTGCCCGTCCCCTAGGGTTGAAGGCTCGCCTGCTTCTGTCGGCCACTGTGAGCCGCCGCAGACTCCTTTGCGGCCCCTCTTCGTCGAGCTTTTTGCCGGGTCCGCCGGGTTGTCGAGGGCTATGCTCGACCTGGGGTTCGAAGTCGTTACCTTCGATCATTATGTCAACCATCCCAAGGCGCCGGTCTGCAAGCTTGACCTGCCACTACCTCTGGTCAGTCAGTCATCTGGGATGTGCTTCAGGCTCGAAAACCCTTTGCAGTGCATCTGGCACCTCCGATTCTTTCGGACCACAAGGCCCTCGCACAGTTCATTTGCGACATCATCGGCTGGTGCGCCCAAAATGATGTTGTGGTGTCTCTTGAACAGCCTGACCGGAGCGAAGGCTGGGCCCTGCTCACGTCCTGCGCGCGTTCCCGTTTGCCATCCGAGGTTCTTTCGAAGTGGGCTGGGCTTCAGAAGGTTGTTTTTCCCATTTGCATGCACGGGGGTTCTAGTCGGGCTCTGACCCGCCTCTTTGGCACGCCTCGTGTCTTCGAATCCTTAGCGGTCGCTTGCGACGGCAAGCATTGGCATGGTCCGCGCCCCGGCGCCTGGGCCGTTCCCGCTGCCTACCCACAGATTCTTTGCAACCGCATCGCGGACTGCCTGCTGCAGTGTGCCAAGGCTCGGTCTGCCACGCCGAGTCCGACCACTCGACTCAAAGAGGCTTCCACCGCCGCGCTGGGACGTCAGACCAAGCGCCATGCCCCTTTGGTTCCTGAGTAGCGGTCCTTTAAGGTAGTCCCGCAAGGTTCTAAACTTCAGCCCTGCGAGCGCATCCTCTCTGCCAAGTGCGCGGGGGGATCAACCGAGGATGGACCCGAGGCTTCAAGAAAGCAGTGGAAAGTGGGGATATTGCACTCCCCCTCCGAGTTTCTGAGTAAAGCCTTAAGCTGCCCTCACCCCCTTGACGCTGCTAGACCGTTGTCCAAACACTTTCTGGATGCCCTTGAAGCTGTGATGACGACAACCCCTAAGGTCTTAGAGCTCAAGAGGAAGTTAGCGATTGCTAAGGCTGAAATTCTTGTCAAGAAACTCAGCTGTTCTGAGAAGGCCAGGCACCAGGCCCTTCCCGACCATATGAAGAAAGTGCTTGCAAGCAAGAACCTTTCACTCTTCGAGGCGCTCCTCAAGGAGCATGAGTACTGGGATATGGGGGTAGTCCAGCTCATGGAAAAGGGTGTAGACCTCGTTGGGTTTCAGGATACCCCTTCTTGTTACCCGCAGAAGATTGTCCCGGCTACCATGTCGAGGGACGAGTTCCTTGACTCCGCCGACTGGAGACGGCGGGCTCTCACCGCGCCTGGCTCCAGAACTCCGGATGCAGATCAGCTTGCCCACCTCGAGCAGGCGTGCCAAGAGGAGGTGGACTTGGGGTTCATGCTAGGACCCTACACGGAGGATCAAGTGTCCCAGCTGTTCGGCCATACCCGTTGGTCGTGCATCCGCAGATTTGTCTTGGAGCAGAAACCAGGGAAGCTTCGGCCCATTGACGATGCAAAGGAGGCACTCGTGAACAGTGCCAGCACCTCGACGATGCGACTTGAGCTTGAGGACGCTGACTACCTGTCGGCCATGGTGCTTGAGATCGCACGCCGAATCCTAGCCGGCCCTTCCAAACCAGGGGCCGTGCCCTGGGTCGCCAGATGCCTCGACTTGACGAAAGCCTACAAGCAAATGTGTGTTTCCGAGCGGGACCTGCAAGTCTCCGTAGTCTTCGATCTTTCTTGATAAACAGGGGAGGCCCAAGTTCTACGTGAGCCACTCGCTTTTATTCGGTTGCACATCGTCGGTCTTTGCGTTCAACAGGGTGTCAAAAGCAATCTCCTTCCTCCTAAACAAAATGTTGCTCGTGCCAAGCTCCGTGTTCTACGATGACTTCCCCCTTCTATCACCGAATAATACGGCTGATAGCGCCACGTGGGCTACGACCTCGCTGCTCGACCTTCTGGGCTGGGGTCATGCCCGCGTGGGCAAAGACACGAAAGGAGTTCCCTTTGCGGCAAGCTTCGAGGTCCTTGGAATGTCGATGCAGCTTGATGGGGTGCATAGGGGACGCCTGACTCTTCAAAACAAAGCCGGACGCATAGAGCAACTTGTGTCGTTGTTTCAGGGTTTCCTTGACAGAGGTGCTATCACAGTGCACGAGGCACAGGTCGCTCATGGGCTCTTGAATTTCTCTGCCGGCTATGTTAATGGCCGGGCCTTGCGCTTGACCTGCCAGGAGCTGCTTCGCTTGACAAAGGTTTCGTGCCCCGCCTCTCCGAAGGCGATCCGCAGCTTCTGTGTCAACAGCATTGAGGCCCTCCGGGCGCTGAGCCCCCGTGTGCTCAGTGTGTGGGAGAGCCGTGCTCCCATACACGTCTTCACGGATGGCGCGTGGGAGCAGGGCCGAGCTGGTGTTGGCGCTGTCATCTTTGACACAGCCTCGGGCAAGTCGTGGACTTATGAGGGTCTGGTCCCAGAGCAACTTATCGCCCGTTGGGAGGCCGATGTTGGGACCCAGCTCATTTGTCAGATCGAGTTGTACGCGGTTGTATGCCTTAGATGGGCCCTGGCCTCCACCTTTGATCACAGGCGCTTGATATGGTGGATTGACAATGAATCGGCTCGCTTTGGCTTGATTAAGGGCATCTCGGATAGTCCCTCGATGTCATCCTTGATTCAGGCTTTCGCACTGGCGGATTCTAAGGCACCTTCGTATAGCTGGTACGAAAGGGTCCCATCATTCTCAAACATCGCGGATGGACCAAGCAGAGGTGATTCAACAGAAGCCTTGGCCGTCTGCACCAGCAAGGCGAAGATGGATTACCCCCTCGACGAGAGCCTCATTCGGAGGCTGCTGTCGACTTGATGTCATGCTGGTGAGCTCACGCACTCGGGGCACCTAGCCAATCGACGGGGGGATATTGTGCCCCGTTGATCTCGTAGGCCTTGTGCCGAGGTCGGGGCAAACAGGGATCGTTTCACGAATTCCCGCGATCGGCTTTGCAGCCAAAAAGAGTCCGAGCTTCAGCGATTGCATTTCACATGTCAGCTGGAACATATGCTGTGAATTGCAGTGTTTCTTAATTTATATTACGATTGGAATCGGTGCATATATGTTTCGAATGTTTCGTGGAGAGCAGAACTCCCATTTGAGATATTCCGGAATTTCGAGTTGCCCCAGTTTTGTATAATTAGAAGAATCGCTCCGACTTGTCGGTAGCGCTTTCTAAGTAGACAAAACTGTAGGCTCGCGTAGCGAGCCGGGGCGACTCTAGTAACATGTACAGATTTTGTTGTTTGTAATCGTTTCACCCAAACAAACTTTTTACATGTGTTTTCACGAAGAGTTTTTCATGAATGATTTTGGCCTTATCGGCATGCGAGATCTCTTTCATGACTTGATCTCATTCGGCATGGCCGCGCTCGCTTCTTTCAAGCATCAGGGGGCCGGGCCCATCATTCATGAAGTTTTTGAACCCACCCGCCCTCCCTGTGGGGGGATATTGTGCCCCGTTGATCTCGTAGGCCTTGTGCCGAGGTCGGGGCAAACAGGGATCGTTTCACGAATTCCCCCGATCGGCTTTGCAGCCAAAAAGAGTCCGAGCTTCAGCGATTGCATTTCACATGTCAGCTGGAACATATGCTGTGAATTGCAGTGTTTCTTAATTTATATTACGATTGGAATCGGTGCATATATGTTTCGAATGTTTCGTGGAGAGCAGAACTCCCATTTGAGATATTCCGGAATTTCGAGTTGCCCCAGTTTTGTATAATTAGAAGTCAAGGTCAGCCCTCAGAATTTCGGAGCCCGGGTGGTTGATTTTGCGGACCGCGCGCTAATGCTTCGTCATTGTTCGGAAAGCGAAGCTTTCCGCGTGTGCCTCACTCCCCTGCTTGCAGTCTCCATCGCGCTAGCGCAGTTCTGCGACCCTGTGCTGCGGTTGCCCGAAGGCCGCGTTTTCGACCTTTCGTGGTATGAGTTGGCGCGCCCGGAGATCTGGTGGTGGTTCCTTTTGGACGAGCTTGCGGGCCTGAAGTTCTCGCTGCCCAGTGCTAAGGCAGGCTTAATCCAAATGTTTCTGGCACCCAAGCGACCTCCCCAGCCCGCGGGCCGGCGCCGTGGCGCTGGGGCTGGCGCCCAGCGCGCGACGGGGGGGGAAGGAGGCCCGTGCGTCGACCCGAACCAGGGCACACCACTGCTTCATTGTGGTGTGCTGCTGCCGGTGCAGCTGGTGTTCTACCTTGCTCGGGCCCTAGTGGATGAGCCTGCTGCTGCTCCCTTGCTGCAACTCGTGCACATCTCCCCAGTCTGTCAGAATGACCAGAGTCTCCTGGAGGTACGGGTTCGGGTGGAGGTACCTGCCTCCCTGGTTGGGCGGCCACAAATCGCCATTGCCGCACGGCTGATGGACGGCTTTCACCGTGGGCTCCTCCCTGCCAGGCGGGGCGACTTCGACCCCCAAATGTTCTCTTATCCGGGCGTGTGCAAAGGCACTTTTCGAATCTTGCTCCCGCTGGACGATGTTCCGCTGGGTCTGCAAGCGCAGCCGTCGCTCCCCATCCAGTCCGCTGGTCTTCTGCACGCGGCCCTGTGGCGCCTTCGGGCGGCTGCTACCTCCTCCGGTTGGGATCTTACTGCGGTGGTTGTGTACTGGCTGAGAGGTCCTCGGAAAATGGACTTCTATTTCCCGGTGCGCTTGTGGCGCCACGCGTTTTTCGATGCGTGGGATACGAGGGCTAAGGTTCTCATCCACCAATTGGTGGCCCAGGAGTCGCACGATAAAACCACGGCCGATGGCAGCCGCGCGTAATTCCGGCTTGGCGACCCTTGGGGCCAAGAACGCTGGAGGGAAAAGGCGCGAGCCTTCAGCGAACGGGGAGGACTCGGCCCAGGCATTCAAATGTCGTTTATTTCTACCGAATTGATGCCTCACCTCCATGAGGCTGATCACGATACATTACAATATGGCTTTCACCGTCTCCAAGAGCTGTATGCACAGCGCAGCTACCAGCTGCTGTACTTGCTGCGGGAATCTCATTTTCCGACCAGCGGCACTGACATGCAGCGCCAACTGGATGCTTGGCCGCCGGCTGCGACGCTGTCAAGCACCCGGTGACGGTGGAGAAGCACCCCAGCATCCAGAGCCCTCGACCATCGACATACGTCGTGGGGTCCTTTTCCTCGCAGGGACGACGGGTCGAGACTTCTTGCTGGGGACTGGACTTCTCTGTGGACTTGTGGATTTTGTGTGCACGATCGTGAAACAACAGGACCCTGGGGCTGACCGTTGTTCGACGGAACTAGAACGGCGGCCGGAACTCCGACTTTGGGTTCCTCCGGTGGTCTTGGACAGCTCTAGGCGACGGCCTTTGCTGTTGTGGATCGGTCGCTGAGGGCCCGTAGCTCATGCTGAACGGCTAACACCGGCAAAGCCTGTGCGCCGCAGCTAGCTTTTTTTCCTGACTTCTTAAGCCGCCTGTTTCACCGCTGTTTTTGGTTCTTGTTTGTCGGTTTGTTTGTTTGTAGGGACCGAGTGCTACAGCCGTAGCCGACGAGGCCCGCTCACGCCAAAAAAGTCCGGAATCCTCAACTCGAACTGCAGGCAAATTCCTACCCCGGACAGCAACCTCTAGGGCTCCTATCCGAACAGTGATTTCCTTTATCTCGTCCTCGAGGGGCCGCCTATTCATGCACGATGAAGCTGATACTGTGCAAGCCTTTCCCGAGCCTTAGGGTCCACATGGGATTGCGTGATTCTGGTCCACTTTTCATCTGACAACGTCTTTTGTGGCAATGAGCTTCCCTGTTTCCACCATCAAGTTGAAACACCTCCGGGAACAAAAATAATTGCGGCTTCCACGAGCCCAAGATTCTTGATACCCTGGCCCTGAAGTAGACATAATACGGGGTGGATGCGGGTCTTAGTGCAACACTACTTGCTTAAGGGGGACTATATAGGCAAAAGTCCCTGACCCAAACCAGCAGACCCAGGATTGACTTGGGCTGAAAAACTCTCTAGCTCTCCACTGCCGATGTTGACAGCCCGTGGAGCAACAATTTTGATATGAAAGGCCATAATTCTGGTGCAGCCCTGTATGAACTGTACACAGCAGCTCATATTCAACCTACTGAGTTCTTCCCGTTGCTGTTTCTTGCCAGGATGGACAGCTTTGCGCATTTTTGCTGTACAGACTTTTATGTGAGTTTGCATTCCTGCTCTGCAGGCCCTTGAGTCAAGCGTTTCGGGTTTAGTGTTTTGGGTTTAAAGTGAGGGATAGCAAGCCTGTCCAGTTTAGGACACGCCCAAAAAGACCCATGATTTTAAGAACCCTCAATGTCCGTTGGTCCAGAAGCGCACGGCTCAAGAGCAATCGATCCTCCAACCAGTCATCGCCATGGGATCTGTCACCAGTTTGCTCCTGAACTCCCTTCAGCATTGTGTTTTGATTTAGGATAATGGAGAATAAAATGGAAACTACTAAAATGGGTGATATCGGGATTATTGGGTATATATTGGGGTTATCTGGGATAATGGAAAAGACAATGGAAACTACTATAGTGCAATGGGTTACCTTGGGGTTATCATTGGGTTTGGGATTTTCTGTTTATTGTTAACACCAGAGACAATCAAGCATAAACCTACGCCTTGCATATATTCCGGATCTACGAAGGAACTCCAAACATCTCCTAGAAGATCTTTAGGTTCCCAGATGACATCAGAACCCGTACATGTGCCAATCCCTAAACCCTAAACCCTAAACCGTCCGACTTGTGGGCCCATGGGTAGCCAGCAGTAGCGTTGTAAGTAGCGTACTGCAACAAGATTATGATCATGGCTACAGTACATCCCAAACCCCAAGCCCGAAGACCCGTGCAGCTCTTTGGGGCTTTCTGGGGCAAGGTTTGGGCTTTGTGGACGAAGAAGTTATGGGATGTCATTAGAAGGGTCCAAGAGCTTCTTCCGGGTGACCTTAAGTAACAGTAAGTCATGACCCCGCGCTCTACACCTTAAGACCTCCCATCCTCCTAGCCCTGCCAAAAAGCCATTATAACCTTTAGCCCACGGATGGTCTTAAAAGCTCATAACCTAAACTCCTTCAAAGGTTCCATACGGGAATATATTGGGATCCAGGAGTTTACAGCATAGCTGATAAAACCCCTGTACATCTACCCTGTCAGTATTAGTTTTCATTTTTTACAATCCTTATGTAAACCCTATTGCGACCTCTATATAACGCCTACGTGGCCCCCATGTTGTAGAAGTAGCATAGGTGCGTGAAGCATAGCACCGATGCCTCCGCCGAGCTTGTGAAGCAATCTCCCAATGCGAAGCTGGGGTTGGCCGAAGGCGACAAGGTTCTACGAGCTCAGGTGCGGTGTCTCAGAAATTGCAAGGTTTTTGGGGGTAAAGGGTTCAAGGGGTGAGGGTTTAAGGGCGTAAGCTTTCATACTTCAGGTTTTGGGTCTAGGGTTGGAAGTCAAGCAGATCGGGGTCCAGAGTCTTTAGTCCCGCTTGGTCTGAACTCTAAAGCCCAAACCCTAAACCCTCAACCCAAACCTTAAATCCGAATCCTTCAACACAAACCCTAAACAGTAAACACTATAAGGTCTAGGGTTCAGGGACCCTGAACTTCAGAAGTGGTGAGAAAAGGAACCCCCAAAATTCCAAAACAAACCACGGCCAGGTGTATTCCTTACATCACCGCTGGCATCTGAGTCCAAAATCTGGCATGTTGTGGGTTTCGGGTTTAGGGCAGTTTAGCGGTTTAGGGTTTAGGGTATTAAGGCTTAGGGGTTTCGGTTTCCTCGATGATTTGTTTTGCGCGCTAGGTCAGATTGTTGTAGCTATTGATGGGTTCAGGGGTAGCTGTATTAATTGGAGCTACAAGCAGGGAAGACGTTCTTATGACCCAATGCAAGTTACCGCCCCGCTTACACCTGGCGGGTTGTGCAAACTGTGGTCCCTTTTTGCTAGCCTGTTGCAGTAAGAAAGAAAACATCATTTTGGATACCTAAATCCTAACTCAATCCTCAACTCCTCACCCCTAAGCTGAAACCTATATGCTAAACCTCAAACCTTGATCTGAGATGCGTCCCTTAAAACCTTGAGCTCTGAATGGCCATCAGCCAACTCCAAACGCTTTGAGCCAGAAACCCCTTAACCCCAAACCCAAAACCCCCAAAAAAGGCCCTCAACCCATAAGACCTAGAAGCCCTGAAGCCTAAACCCCATAAGCCCTGAATCCCGAACTCGTCATCAGACTCCCCACTCTAAATCCCAATCCCATCCAATCCCTATCAACCCCAAAACCCTCAACCCTAGATCCTAAACCAACCCAGGGAGGAGCAGGATCGTTGGTCGGATTGGTACGAGCTGCGACTTCTCGAAGATGGTACCTGCACCTGGTGGAAGGTGGCCTGAAACAACATTGGGGTTTAGGCATAGGGTTAAGGAACGTCCATTCAACCAGCATTTGGGTTCTTTTGATTTTGAGTGCAAGTAATCTGGTGCAGGTTGGGATAGTACATCATTGTTGAGTACTTGGACTCCCTCGGGGTTCAGGGGTTTTCTTGTGCTTGGGTTGGTTTTGGTCTAGGGGTACAAAAGTGGGATTCTGCTGATTGGAAGGTGATCAGATGTGGGTACAAAAGTGGGATTCTGCTGATTGGAAGGTGATCAGATGTGCAATGCGAACGGGGGTTTAGTGTTTCGGATTCAACCCTTAAACCTTAGGGTTTAGGCTTAACTTCTGCAGGCGTGGGAGTAAGGCATGTATGAAAGGGCTTGTGGTGGCCGTGGCAGATTCTTAAAAGGGCATGCTAAAGGTGAGGCGTCCACATAGTTCATGGATCATATGCGGGGTCCTTTTCTGAATTCATGTCTGCTTGTTGGGGTTTATGTCTGGTTCAGTGCATTATCATGTTTGTTCTGCGGAGATGTAGCAGGAGTCATAGTTTATGACGTCAAGTTTCTCCCCTTTGCCAGTGGGAACCTAGGCGGAGTGCGGAGCTGGTAGACTGGCCGGTAACGGAGCAACGAAGCACGACAAGTTTCTCATGGATGGTACGTACACCATGAGGACAGCTGAGACAGGTAACTGGGAACTACATTGTTAAAATTTTTTATTTCTCAAGCTCTTCCTTGATCCTACGCAGTACACATAACCAATTGAAACTCAGAGCCCTGATCTGCTTGCGCAAGATGAAGCTATGAATGGTTTGTAGAACTCCTGGGGAATGTGTCTGTAAAGTTTGGGGTGAACATGCATGGAAAGTACCTCACAAAATACTCCTGTAGCCGGGGGCACGGCGCTATGGTTTTCTGGGACAAGGAAAGTTTATCGACGTGAAGTGGCAAAACGGACGTACAGAATCGCATTGCGAGAGCCAGCTGCGTAAGGGTTCCATCGTGTGACAGTGTGAGATTCAGGGTTTATATATGATTCAGGGTTTTGCGGTGAATGCGTGGCCAAGCCGCAGCATCGAAACATCCGCGCCCGGCCAACGGAACAGGCCAGTGTACAGAATCTGACCTGAATCATTTTGCGCCGTCACCACGGGAATAATTATTGGAAGATGACAGAAAGCACTCTGGAACATATGAGCATGACAACACTGACCACGCCTGTCTTCGGAAAGCTAAAGTTAAAGACCCGCATATTTACGGCGCCAGAGTCTATGAGGCATGCAAAGATCTTTCTCTGACTTCCTGTGGCCGTCACCTGTTCTACACAGCAGGGGTATGTGTACAGTCATGGATGTGAGCGTGCAAAAAAAATCATACTTGTGGAGGGAAAGTTTGGTATAGAGCCTGGGTTGCGCACAGTAGCGCGGTTTGGGGCTTCTCGTTCTCGGGTATAGAGGTTCCCTATAGGGCTCCTAATAGCCCAATGTAGGTACGATTTATAGACATGGAGCCCCAGGGGGTTGCAGCACTGTTCTTGCTGGACTTCTGTGCTGCGCGAAGGGCACCTGAAAGAACCCCCCGTATTGATGGCATCGCGCCCCTTATCCTGAGTTGCTGTTCAGGAACTCAGGATCCCATGTTTCGAATCACACGGTTTCCGGGGCCTCTTCTAGGCCCCAGGCGCCTGTCCAAACCCGCTGTGCTGGACATCGCGCTTACTTAGATCAGCTTGTCCTGAGTTTAAGTAAGCCTTATAACTCAATGAATGTTTTAACTAGACAGTGACAATATCCCTTCGAGAACTTCATTCTTCGATTGATCGGACATGCCTCAACCCCGCAATCAAAACAATATCACCACTGCACCCTTCTCTAAACTCTAAGCCGCCACCGCCCAGCTCTCCATCTATCGATGCAACCTTTTGGTTGTATGGATCAAGCCAGGCGTCTGTGGAATTAGCTTCGCGTATCATGTGTGGGTCACTTAAAGTGGCTCAGGGCTGTGGGGTTTAGGGGTTTAGGCTTTTGGGTTTAGGACAGGACTTCTGAATCAGGGGTTCTCCTAAGAACATTTTAAGGAGATTCCGGACTATCCCAAATACCCCAAACCCTAAACCCCTAGATATTGGGCACCTCCTGTCGGATGGATGTCTCGCGCCCGCGCGGGGTGACGCGCATCGAGCTGCTTCCATACAACCGCGCGATCAGCGCCTGCAAGCGAGGCCGTTGGCCTAAGCCTCCAGATACATACTATGTCGGGCACCAGGGGCTCTAGCACCCTATTTTGTAGGTACCCGGCGGGTTAGCGTTGTTTGTTCGGAGGATTCCCCTAATGTTCTGTAGGATTGTTTGTTTACTGCGGGCCTTTGTGCTCCGCAGAATATCAATGCGAAGGTTGGGGATTTGGCATCTAACTAGCGTTGATAGGGAAACTTGTGTAAACACTCGCGAGGGCCTCTGGTTCATCAGCCGCCCTCAACAGCCCGAGAGTAAAGCCCTAAATCCTGGACTGAAGCTTTTAAAGCTTAAGAAACTGAAGCCCAAAAGCTTATTCTAAAGCCCTAAAGCCTAAAACTCTGCAGCCCAAAAAGCCTTAAACAAGAACCCTGAAGCCCGAAACTATTGTAGAAGCCGAAATAATTACCAATAGTATGGTTAGGGTTCCTTATTATAAATATACTCTAAAGAGGCCCAGAACCCTTTTCTAATCATTAAGGCCCCCACATTAAAGCCCAAAAGCCCCCTCTCCGCCAGACAGGGCGGCAATGGCCCGGCGCCTTGAACCTCCTGAGGTCGGTGCCTTCATGCTCGAATTTAGGGTTTAAGGTTTAGGGTACTAGGGTTTAGGGTGTAGGGTATTAGGGTTCAGGGTATCGGTATTAGGATTTAGGGTTTTAGGGTTTAGGGTATTAGGATTTTAGGGTTTAAGGTTTAGGGTTTAGGGGGAGGGAGTTCGATTCATGGGTTGAAGAGCTAAGGTCTTAGGGTATGTATGACGGTATGAGGGTATGAGGGTGTGAGGGTTTAGGGTTTATGGGATTCAGGGTTCAGGGTTTGTAGAGTCAGGGTTTAGGGATTATAGAGTTTGGGATTAGGGCTTAGGGTTCAGAGTTAAGCGCCTGGGATTCACAGAGTTCGGGTTCAGGGGTTAGGGCTTCCGGTCTCGAACAGGGATTCGGAGTTAAGGCTTCGGCTTGAAGGGGGTGTGGGTTTCTCTAGGGTTCAGACGTTCGTGATGGGCTCAGGGTTGTGATTTTCGGAAGTTGGGGGATGTTTGAAGAAATGTAGCTTTGAGTAGGTGGCTTCAGGTGACTGCAAGGGTAGGGGAGTGTTCCAAGCTTCAAGTAGTGCTTGCGGGTCGACACACTTGAAAAGGGGTTTGGGGTTCATGCACAACGGTTTTGGGTTGCATAACTGTTTGTCAAGATTTTGTCGTTTCTGATTTCTGGTTGGTATACCCGAGGGTCCAATTGCCCAAATGGAAGGTTGAATGTAGATTCCAAGCAACATTCAGAACCCAGTTATACTTGGGAGCTAGCTGTGTTATTGGTGGGATGTTTGGACCTCAATATTGCTATCCTCTTGTAGTCCTTCTTGGACTTATAGTTTAGTATACATTCCGAAGCCCTGTTCGAATTAATTCCTAAAATCCCAAAACACTAAAGCCTAAATCCTGTCCGTGAAGCAGACAACTGAGGCGAGCTCTGCAGGCTTGCAGCCAGCCTCGCAGCTGCATGAAATCCAGGGCCCGTAGCTTTGAGGTTTTAGGGTTTCGAGTTTGAGGGGGAATCAATAGTTTTATGTTGCACATGTTTCGGTGTCTACGTACCGTAGTTTGCTACATCTAAATGGGTGGTTGAAGAGCTCTCTTTCTCTCTCTCGCTCTCCATCTCTCTCCCTATTTCTCCCCATTCTCTTTCAGCCAAAGAAAGAGAGAGAGAGAGAGAGAGAGAGAGAGAGAGAGACATGTAGCAGATACGGAGGAGCAGACCCAGAAGGAAAGCGGGACATATCAGGACATCAGATTGTGCGTATCTTACTTGTTTGTGCAACTTGTCTGAAGTCTTTCCTTCTTAGCTCGGACTGTATGTCTAAGCTGTCTGCCTCCGAACTCACCACTCCTAGTAAAGGGGTGCGCAGGAGCGCAGGGAGGGGGGATCGCTCCTCCTCAACTTTGCAGAAAGAAAGACACAGAGAAAGAGAGAGAGAGAGAGAGATAGAGAGATAGAGAGATAGAGAGATAGAGATAGAGAGATAGAGAGATAGAGAGATAGAGGGAGAGAGACAGAGAGAGCAGAAACTCAGGCCAAGTCTCAGGATCGTTCCAGTGGCCCAGGAACCCTGAACCGTAAAACCCAGGCCCTAAAACCCGAAACCCTATTCAAACCTTCAGCTGCCCTTAACCCCACCCCAAAACTTTAAACCCTAGACCCAGACCCCGGTACACCCTACTCCCAGGACATCATTACCTAGAACACCTCCATCAGCACCTGCGAGCGAGCTGGCGAGTGGCAAGCAGCCTCGCCCCTTCGCTTGCACGAGGTTAGGTGGCGGCGGTGGGTTTAGGGTTGAGGGTTTGGGGTTTGTTTGTTTGTTTGTTTGTTTTTTTGTTTTTCGGGAGAGGGGGGAGCTTCAGGAAAAGTGTGAGGTTTATAGGATTTTGGAATGTAGGATGTACATAGAGTACGGTCTACGGTAGTCCCGGTAGTTCCAAAGACAAAAAAAATCAAGTGCTGACCAAGCGCATAGAGATAAGAATGAGATGCGCTTGATCCACAAGGTCGGGTCTGCAGTACCTGGGATGAGAGAGATGAAACTGTAGGCTCTTTCCGGGCCCAAGATGAAGCTGGAGGGACTACAAGAGGGGCCCTGATAAGGAACCTTGGCAGTTACAAAGGGCATTATGAGACTATATAATGTGTATGTACCTTCAATATGAACCCCAAACTCTAAACCCAAGTCTGTAGCCCTCTGAACAGACACCAAGATCTAGGTTTCCGGAAACCCACAGGGCAGGCTTATTCTGAGGAGTTACTTGGCAACGTAGAGGCGGCATCCACCTCTGGGATGTTAAGCATCGTCCCCGGCTAGCCCCCTCAAATTTCAGTGCGTTTGACAAGCCCTAATATTTGCATCAGGCCCCTGTAAAATCCTATACACCTTTAAAGAACACAGCAGGTTTAGGGTAAAACTTCTCCTCGATGTCGCCGAGATACCTCTTCGCCGACCTCACGCAGGTGCAGCTCCAAGCAGACGTAGTCACGCATCTTTGACTGCCAAGAGACAGCCCTACTCACACTAACCCTCCAGGTACCTACCATGTAAGGCCCCAGGGGTTCTAGTACCCTGTATGGTAGGTATGTGGAGGGTTAGGGTCAGTTGTACACTAAGCAGCCGTCAACCAATTGAACTTTTGCAGAGCACTACACTATATGTCTAGTATATTCCCAGACCTTCACCTTTAGTTCCCCTAGGATATGGGACAGGTATGTAAGCCTAAATCCCAACCTAAAGCCCTCGCAGCAAGGCTCTTAGGACTAACTATTTAGGCTTTAGGGTTTAGGATTTAGGGTTTATGGTGGTATTAGGGTTTAGGGTCTTGGGCCTCCAACCCGTACAACATGATGCTGTTTGGCGCTGTTTGATGCCGTAGTTGTTACAGCTTGTTTTCTGAGGGAGCACGCCTGAGACTGCAAGTAGACGTGCTGAGACCGAAATGCCCTTGTGAAGCGTCTACGATTCCGGGGTCTCGGGCTCTGTCGGGCCCTAAACTTGTGACCTCATAAGACAAGTAATGAATCGTGATGACGAAGAAGATTAGTGGAAGTCGTTCCTAGTGGTCCTAGTGTAGTACTGGTATTTGAGGTAGTAGTTTTAGTAAGTAGCAGCAGACAGCATTCTTTTCCGCGAGGTACAGCGCGGCCATTGGTGCCTGCGAGAGAGCTTCTCGCTGGCAGCATGCCCTCGCATTGCTGGAAGGTGGGTACAGCCGAAAGCCCTGACCCGCCAAGCCCGAAACCCTGGACCTGACCCTTCAACCTACAATCTCTGACTGCTTATCTTTTGGGCTCTAGGGTCCTAAAATCTATGGGTTGAGGTTTAGGGCGTTGCTTTTAGAAATTTAGCTTCAGGGGTTCGGGTTTAAGGTTTATTGGTTCGGCTGTACGGTTTAGGGTTTAGGTTTATGGGTTCGGGTTATTAAGGCAGGTTGTCCGGGACTGGAAAGTCCAGTGCTCGGGCTTTGTGGTGCTTGGTTAGCGATCACAGCGGTTTCTATCGGCAGCTAACCAGTCTTTCAAAGCCTCTGACCAACTCCTTCAACGAGACTCTTATGTAAACCTATCAGTCCTAACAGGGAGAAATCGAAATATGGAGGTGTACCTGGGTTTACACTTAATTCCTAAACCCAAGACCCCCACCCCCAACTCAAAAAGCAAAAGCCCCATTCCGTGAAGGCCTCGAGGTTGGCTCAGTGCAGCCCGACGCCATGCTCTACGGCGCCGCAGCACCTTCGCTGCGGAAAAGTTTCGGGTTTATGTGGGGGGGCGGGGGGGGTTGGTTGGGTTCTGTTTTTAAGGTTTAGGGAGTATAGTAGGGGTCTTTGGGTTTAGGACTTTGACTTAGGGTTTAAGGTTTAGGGTTGTTTTGGTTTCTTGACGGGTGCTTTTGAAAGGTTTTAGAGTTTTTTTTGTTCAGGGCTTTGTAAGGTTTGAAACATGCACCTAGCAACAGCCTGACGAGAGGGCCCTTCAAACCCTGAAACCTGAATATTAAAAACCCCTGGTTTTGGGCTCATGGCCTCTGGGGGGTGCGCTTTTAGAGTTCGGGGTCCCCTGAAGGGAGCCCTGAGTGAGCCGTCGGCCTGCATGTTCCGCATCGTGCTTCTTTGCTAAACCATAAGCCCTAAACCTCAAACCCTAAACCTTAGCCCCTCAATCCCAAGCACTAACCCTGAGCCTTAAACCCGATACCGGCGCCGGCTTTGTTGCCGTTAGGTGTTTTAGTGGCGTGATCTGTTGGGCTCTTCCGGCTCAGAGCCGCCATTCACCAACGAGTCCTACGGGTCAAGACAGCTCCAGAGATGTTGTAAAGTGAAATCTGAAACAACCTGTAGTCTCCGTTGTAGTTCCCTTTTGGGGGGTTCCTTTAGAGGCAAAGCTAGTTGAACCAAACAAGAATCCAATTTACTCTGCTTGCCGTACCTGATCAGGTCTCTGTGTTGCAAGCTCCTTGCACCGTCATTGGTTGACCACCGTGATTCAGTCCAAGCTTTTCGGTTCAGCAAGCAGGAAGATGTGGCCGAGGGCGCAAAACGGTGACCCTGCGATGTTGCTTGCTGGCGAACTTGATGTGTGCAGTGGGGTTAGTGGCGGCTAGTGATTTGTGTGAAATGCCGAATTTGCAGCTTATGTAAACTGTTTTTGTGTGCCTGCTGATGTGCTCAAGCCAGAGCGGACGATTATCCGTTCTTGTTCGTAGAGGACATGGCAATGGATGGAGCTCACCGAAGTATTACCGCGCCGAACCCGTCCCCCGGCACTCCGGCACCGCTTCCCCCGCCACCGGTCGCAGCACCGGCGACCCCGGCCCCGAGCACCCCAGCTCCGCCGGCACCGGCCCCGGCTACCCCGGCCCCGGTCGTCATTCCGCACGATGACCGAAGCAATGTCCAAGACATTGTAGCTAGCATTCAACAGTTATTGACCAAATTGCTGGAGCAACATCAGCAAGACATTCAAACTTTGACATCCACCGGAAATGCCAAGCTCATCACTCCTGTGGGGCCCCCATTGCCTCTCAACGAGGATTTAGATGTTCAGAAAGCCACGAGCGAAGCTGCTGAGATGCTAGAGGTGCCTGACATGCCAGACGTAACAGCATCGGAGGTGCCAAGTGTCTTTCACGAGGAGCTTCTTGACATGCAGATGGTCCCTGTGAAGTTTTCAGTTTACACGCTGTCCTTGCCCAACACTTGCTTAGACCAGGGCAGTGATCTGGCCAAGCAACACTGCCAAATCATGTTCAAAGGCGGTCAGGATCAAGCAACAACGCGTGAAATCGCATTTCAGCCGCCCGCCTTGCAGTCGACCTTGCAACCCACGCTGCCGGGAGAACTTCCTTCAGGGGAAGTCGTCATAGCTGACTGGACTGCTGGCACCGACGTCGGTATGGATTGCTTCATGCATGTGCCCGAGCCCTGTCCAGCGCGTTTCGCGTTGGAGGTCTGGTGCAGTGGTTCGAATGTGCCCGTGGCAGAGGGCTTCGTCAGAGTTGGTGAGCAGCGACAACAAGTGAGGCTAAGTGTTGGAGGAATCCTCGACGTTGAAGTTATGGCTATAAAGCCAACGAATTCAGGCTGTGTTCAGAGGTTCGGTGATAAAAGGGGCTTGCTTACAGCAGCGGGCGAAGTTAGATTTGGCCCAGCATGTTTTTGAGGGAATGGATGTCTAAGGATGGACAGCCCGATCCGTGACAAGCAGGTCAGGCAGAATATCCGGTCTCGCTTGGAGACGGTGCTTGCTGAGCAGCATCAGGCACAAGTCATCATGGCTCGCGACCTTATTGCAGCTGTGAAGAAATGTGGTAAGTCCGAAGCTTCGGGCTTCTCGTACTCCCTGGAAGAAAAGGAAGTTGAGGAAGCCATTCTGGAGCTCAGGCACATTTTTCAGAGTTATGTTCTCAAGGTCAACAAGAGAGGTTTAACAAAATCGAAGACACCAACGCATGTGATTGCTTTCCATCAGTTTTTGAAGTGCATGTTTCTGGAAGACGTCCACATGTATGCACGGGATGAGGAGGTTCAGTTGACCCTTTTCATCATTCAGCGTGCAATGCTTGGGGCCGATATGCCTTCAGCAGGCACATCTCGTGCGTTGCTCTTGGCAAATCAGAAACGGAAGGAGCAAAGGGACCGACCCAGCATGCAGAAGCTGCTCATTGACACAATGACTGCCCTGTCGACCGCGGCCATCATCGCCAGCGTGGCAGCATCAGGCATCTCCATGGATGTTGCTGTTGGTGAACCAGGATGGGTTGTCTTGGACACACTGTGTGCTGCAGTGTTTGTGATGGAGGTCATTGCCAAGCTTTATGTTCTGACACCACGGCAATACTTCTGTGGGCCTGCGGGAGCATGGAATGTTTTTGACTTGGTATTGACTGGCGCAGCAGTTCTGGAAACCGTGCTCAGCTTTGCTGCAGGCAATGGAGGCCCGGGGATCTGTTTACGACAAGGCGTTCTTCCTTGTAGAAGCAAGTTGCCTCGGGCCCGGAATTTTTGCTTGCATCCACGAAAGTTTCTACGGTGAGAGTAGTGTTTGGGGCTGTGTTTGGGGCCACCGTAGCTCTTGTTGACTGGACGTGCCCTCATAGCTCTATAAGCTGCCAGGCTCCCAGAGTCGGGTTGCCATGATGCTTCGAGGACTTCGCCTTGCAAGGCACCGCCTGCCCATGCTCGAATCATAAACCCTAAAGCCCCAACCCTAAACCCTAAACCTTAAATCTTAAACCGTAAACCCTAGATCCTACGATTCGCCTACGATCATTCAGCCGCGCACGGGAACTCCTCTCCCAAGCCCCACGGCCACTCTCCGCCGCCTCCGCCCTGCCTCCGCCCTGCCTCCTCTTTCTCAGAAGGGTTCCCGATGAAAGTTTCAGCCGGATTCATAGGAGGATGAGCATGATGGTGGCAACGGTTTGTTCATTGTAGCCAGTTAAAAGCTTGGAGTGATTGCATAAATTTCTTTGGTGACGTGCAAACAGCGACCAGCGAAAGATGGTTCCTTGCATGCACTTTCATGTAGTCTGTTGAAGCACCTTTACAGTCTGGAGTTGGGCGGGCATCGCATGAAAGACGGATGACATTGCAGGCTGGCTCGCGTGGCCAAGCTCATGCGAATGCCATTACTGCAGGAGCTGGCCACCATTGTCTCAGGCCAGGGCAACATTTCTTTCTTCAGGCTGCTTTCGGGGTGCGGGGCTCCTGCAACTTTAAGACCGTGGGTCTGCCGGGTTCTGCTGAAAGAAGTGGTCAGTGGATAGGACTGCAGGTCAATGGGTACTGTGCGTAGGCTTCCAGCTGACATGCATAATGTACGAAGGCTTCTTCATCAGCCTGCGGCCGCTATTTTGGGTCCTGCTCACCCTCTTCCTGGTGGTGTACTTCATCGCAGTATTGCTCCGTGCAACGCTCGAAGGCTTTAGATCGGCTCGCTCCTGTGGTGACGACGGTGTGGGATCGGAAAAGTGTCCCTTCCACTTGGAGCAAGGCCACCTATACTGTACTGATATTCTCGGGTGCATGTTCTCCGTGTTCCGCTGCATCATCGGCGACTGCACCACCCACGGAGGCGAAAGCCTCGTGATGGTCTTCAGCGATGGATTCGGAATGGGCTTTGATCTCGTATATGCATTTGCCATGGTGGTAGTCACCTTTGGTCTTTTCAATATTATCACCGCCATCTTTGTGGAAGCCACGTTGAAAGGTTTGAAGGCCAGCGATCGTCAGCAAAAGTTTGCAAGGGCCCATCAGTCTGGCTGGATGACGCAACAGCTAGCCCGCTTCTGGGTGCTTGTTAAGGGGTTTAATGAAAGCTAGAATAAGGGGAAATATGTAAATGTTTGGCATTTGGGTTGCTTGTATATCACAGTAACTTATTCTATATCGCTAAACCCTAAAGCTTATTGTGGTAACTTAAATTGCACCCCTTAAGAAACAATTCAGGCTTCGTGGAGCTGGCTACGCAGGAGGTGATGAACTCGAGGAAGAGGAGGACCAATCAAGGACAGGAAGTCATGAGCCCGCTCATAGGCCGCTCAGATCCACGGTTTAGGGTTTAGAGTTCAGGGTTTAGGGTTTAGGGTTTAGGGTTTACATACCCCACCTGTAAACTTTTTGGGTTCTTGTAATTTAGTAGGAATCGGAAAGTTTAACCTTTTCTTTCCGTGGCATATTGGGGTAGTAAGGTCGGATTACTTCATTAGGTTTGACCATGTCCAATGCAACATCCGCCGAGAAGGTACCTTTGTCATAAGCTGGGTAACATTTTGCAGTTTTTATGGGTACTTAAATTCAACAAAGAACAGACGTTTTGATTTGTAACACAATCCAAACCACGATCTAGGCACTGGCAGAGGAGCTTTTCGTGACAGAGGAAGAATTCCTACGCCTGATTCGGAAGACCGAAGTCCAGCAATTGCTTTGCGACATGGATATAAATGTAGAGCCCCGTGAGGGCATCTTGGCCGCCTTCGTGACTGAGGAGGACGGATCTGTCTCCATGTCAGAGATCGTCTCTGGTCTGATGCGATTCCGGGGTGACCTCCACAAGATCGATATGGCCATTGCTCGCTCTGAGCTGGAGAGCTTGCAGCGGCAGGTCGCAAAGGTGATGCAACACATTGAAAACCATGCTTAAAGCATGCAGTTTTTGAGCGGCACGTGTTCTGCCTGCACTGGTGACCAGCAAGCAGGCACTAGCTCTTCCTGGAAGCAGGGAAGGACGGCTGTGCAGAGCATCCATGTCAATGATCCGTTGTACCAAACCCTTGTCGTGCAGTTTCCGGGTGCTTAGCTCAGCACTCCCAGGCAGCTTGCCTGGAAAGCCCAAGCCCAAAGGGCAGGACTGCGCAATTCTTCGGTAAAAGTCGAGGCTTTTCTTTGTTCCCCTCAGGTTGCTTGAAGGTTCCGGTCTTTATCTCAAGCATGACTGGCGCCACATGTCTGCTACCGATCGCACAACTGACGTGCAACTTTTAAGTCAGAAGCGCCAGCTTTCATTCTTCAATCATGCATATGAGTCATACTTGAGCAGCAACTCCACGAAGCACAAATCATTCGGACAATTCACACATGCTCGGGTGCGTGTTCCTACATCAACCGAAGCTGACACAGAGTACAGCGCAGTCACTGAATGCATGAGGGTTGGTGGCAATTCGCAACTCGTTGACCTTCTGCATGGGGGATCGGAATGCGTCATCTTAACACTTGACATTTCAAGTTTAACTATGCCGTTCCACTTGCATGCTCTTGTCTGAACACGGCATGAGAACGATCTCACGCATTTTGCCCGATGGGCTTTGAGGTCATTGGGGTCAGGAGCAAGTGAACCTTGATTTTTTCCTGCTAGTCCACTGATTCCACTGCCCTTTTCTCATTGAGTGGTCAGCTTGGGCGTGACAGTCAGCATTGATGACTGATGCACCTTCCTTCCTTCGACCGGGCGACCACGCAAATATCACACTTCCCTGCAGGAGTGCTCGCGTGAACGGCCACCACAATTCAAAAAATGTGTGCTGGATGCAAGATGTCCGATTTTTTGAAACATCAATCAGGCACAGCACTCCCCTAAAGCAAGCCCAGAACCCCTAAATGTGTATGGCTGACACGATGCCTTCTTGAACGGAGATAATCGAGTTGTAAGCTTCACAGTTGGGCCAGAGCACCAAGGGCTCCTGCTTTGAGCACATGCAGACGTTGCGTCACGAAGCAGCGGCAAGCAACACAGCCTCATGCAGCGCAGTTCGTCACGTGTTTGTGTTGCAAGCTCCTTGCACCGTCCTTGGTTGACCACCCTGTTTTAAGTCCAAGCTTTTCGGGTTAGGAAGAAGGAAGATTTGGCCGAGGGCGCCAGGATAGTGGCCCTGCGATGTTGCTTGCTGGCCCAACTTGACGTTTGCAGTAGGGGCCTGTGACTTGCGTGGAGTGTCAATTTTGCGGGCAGTGTAACTGTTCTTGCGTGCCTGCTGATGTGCCCAAGCCAGGGCGGAGGATTATCCGTTCTTGCTAGTAGAGGACATGGCGATGGATGGACCGAACATCGTTCTGCACGATGGCCAAGGCAATGTCCAAGACATTGTAGCTGGCATTCAGCAATTATTGACCAAATTGCTGGAGCAACATCAGCAAGAAGTTCAAGCTTTGGTATCCAGCGAAAATACCAAGCTCATCACTCCTGTGGGGCCCCCATTGCCCCTCAACGAGGATTTTGAGGTTCAGAAAGCCCCGAGCGATTCTGCTGAGATGCTAGAGGTGCCTGACGTGCCAGACGAAAGAGCATCGGAGGTGCCAAGTGTCTTTCACGAGGAGCTTCCTGACATGCAGATGGTCCCTGTGAAGTTTTCAGTTTACACGCTGTCCTTGCCCAACAATTGCTTAGACCGGGGTATTGATTTGGCCAAGCAACACTGCCACATCATGTTCAAAGGCGGCCAGGATCAAGCAACAACGGAGACGCGTGAAATCGCATTCCAGCCGCCCACCTTGCAGTCGACCTGCGAACTCACTCTGCCGGGAGAAGTTCCCTCAGGGGAAGTCGTCATAGCTGACTGGACTGCTGGCACCGACGTCGGTATGGATTGCTTCATGAAAGTGCCCGAGCCCTGTCCAGCGCGTTTCGCGTTGGAGGTTTGGTGCAGCGGTTGGAATCGGCCAGTGGCAGAGGGCTTCGTCAGAGTTGGTGAGCGGCGACAACAAGTGGGGCTAATGGGTGGAGGAATCCTTGACGTTGAAGTTACGGCTATAAAGCCAACGAATTCAGGCTGTGTTCAGAAGTTCGGTGATAAGAGGGGGGTTGCTTGCAGCAACGGGCGAAGTTAGATTTGGCCCAGCATGTTTTTGAGGGAATGGATGTCTAAGGACGGACAGCCCGATCCGTGACAAGCAGGTCAGGCAGAATATCCGGTCTCGCTTGGAGAGGGTGCTTGCTGAGCAGCATCAGACACAAGTCATCATGGCTAGCGACCTTGTTTCAGCTGTGAAGAAATGTGGTAAGTCTGAAGCTTCGGGCTTCTCGTACTCCCTGGAAGAAAAGGAAGTTGAGGAAGCCATTCTGGAGCTCAGGCACATTTTTCAGACGTATGTTCTCAAGGTCAACAAGAGAGGTTTAACAAAAACGAAGACACCAGCGCAAGTGATTGCTTTCCATCAGTTTTTGAAGTGCATGTTTCTGGAAGACGTCCACACGTATGCACGGGATGAGGAGGTTCAGTTGACCCTTTTCATCATTCAACGTGCAATGCTTGGGGCCGATATGCCTTCAGCAGGCACATCTCGTGCGTTGCTCTTGGCAAATCAGAAACGGAAGGAGCAAAGGGACCGACCCAGCATGCAGAAGCTGCTCATTGACACAATGACGGTCCTGTCGACCGCGGCCATCATCACCAGTGTTGCAGCATCAGGCATCTCCATGGATGTTGCTGTTGGTGAACCGGGATGGGTTGTCTTGGACACACTGTGTGCTGCAGTGTTTGTGATGGAGGTCATTGCCAAGCTTTATGTTCTGAAACCACGACAGTACTTCTGCGGGCCTGCGGGAGCATGGAATGTTTTTGACTTGGTATTGACTGGCGCAGCAGTTCTGGAAACCGTGCTCAGCTTTGCTGCAGGCAATGGAGGCCCGGGGATCTGTTTATGACAAGGCGTTCTTCCTTGTAGAAGCAAGTTGCCTCGGGCCCGGAATTTTTGCTGGCTTCCACGAAGGTTTCTTCAGTGAGAGTAGTGTTTGGGGCCATCGTAGCTCTTGTTGACTAGACGGCCCTTGCACACGGTTGACCTTGACACGGTGGACCCTAAACCCTGAACCCTACATTGGACCATTCAGAACCCACGAAATTCATAAGCTGCCAGGCTCCCAGAGTCGGGTTGCCATGATTCTTCGAGGACTTCGCATTGCAAGGCACCGCTTGCCCGTGTGCATCATAAACCCTGAAGCCCCAACTCTAAACCCTAAACCCTAAATCCTAAACCTTAAACCCTAGATCCTACGATTCGCCTACGATCATTCAGCCGCGCACCGGAACTCCTCTCCCAAGCTCCACGGCCACTCTCCGCCGCCTCCGCCCTGCCTCCGCCCTGCCTCCTCTTTCTCAGAAGGGTTCCCGATGAAAGTTTCAGCCGGATTCATAGGAGGATGAGCATGATGGTGGCAACGGTTTGTTCATTGTAGCCAGTTAAAAGCTTGGAGTGATTGCATAAATTTCTTTGGTGACGTGCAAACAGCGACCAGCGAAAGATGGTTCCTTGCATGCGCTTTCATGTAGTCCGTTGAAGCACCTTTACAGTCTGGAGTTGGGCGGGCATCGCATGAAAGACGGATGACATTGCAGGCTGGCTCGCGTGGCCAAGCTCATGCGAATGCCATTACTGCAGGAGCTGGCCACCATTGTCTCAGGCCAGGGCAACATTTCTTTCTTCAGGCTGCTTTCGGGGTGCGGGGCTCCTGCAACTTTAAGACCGTGGGTCTGCCGGGTTCTGCTGAAAGAAGTGGTCAGTGGATAGGACTGCAGGTCAATGGGTACTGTGCGTAGGCTTCCAGCTGACATGCATAATGTACGAAGGCTTCTTCATCAGCCTGCGGCCGCTATTTTGGGTCCTGCTCACCCTCTTCCTGGTGGTGTACTTCATCGCAGTATTGCTCCGTGCAACGCTCAAAGGCTTTAGAGCGGCTCGCTCCTGTGGTGACGACGGCATGGGATCGGAAGAGTGTCCCTTCCACTTGGAGCAAGGCCACCTATACTGTACTGATATTCTCGGGTGCATGTTCTCCGTATTCCGCTGCATACTCGGAGACTGCACCACTCACGGAGGCGAAAGCCTCGTGATGGTCTTCAGCGATGGATTCGGAACGGGCTTTGATCTCGTATATGCATTTGCCATGGTGGTAGTCACCTTTGGTCTTTTCAATATTATCACCGCCATCTTTGTAGAAGCCACGTTGAAAGGTTTGAAGGCCAGCGATCGTCAGCAAAAGTTTGCAAGGGCCCATCAGTCTGGCTGGATGACGCAACAGCTAGCCCGCTTCTGGGTGCTTGTTAAGGGGTTTAATGAAAGCTAGAATAAGGGGAAATATGTAAATGTTTGGCATTTGGGTTGCTTGTATATCACGGTAACTTATTCTATATCGCTAAACCCTAAACCTTATTGTGGTAACTTAAATTGCACCCCTTAAGAAACAATTCAGGCTTCGTGGAGCTGGCAACGCAGGAGGTGATGAGCGCGAGGAAGAGGAGGACCAATCAAGGACAGGAAGTCATGAGCCCGCTCATAGGCCGCTTGGATCCCCAATACCCAACATTTGAACTTTTTGGTTTCTTGTAGTTTAGAAGGAATTGGAAAGTTTATCCTTTCATTTCTGTGGCTTATTGTGGTAGTAAGGTCGGATTACTACATTAGGTATGACCATGTCCAATGCACCATCCGCCGTACCTTTGTCAAAAGCCGGGCAGCATTTTGCAGTTTTTATGGGTACTTAAATTCAACAAAGAACAGACATTTTGATTTGTAACACAATCCAAACCATGAACTAGGCACTGGCAGAGGAGCTTTTCGTGACAGAGGAAGAATTCCTACGCCTGATTCGGAAGACCGAAGTCCAGCAATTGCTTTGCGACATGGATATAAATGTAGAGCCCCGTGAGGGCATTTTGGCCGCCTTCGTGACTGAGGAGGACGGATCTGTCTCTATGTCAGAGATCGTCTCTGGCCTGATGCGATTTCGGGGTGACCTCCACAAGATCGATATGGCTATTGCTCGCTCTGAGCTTGAGAACTTGCAGCGGCAGGTCGCGAAGGTGATGCAACACATTGAAAACCATGCTTAAAGCATGCCTTTTTTGAGCGGCACGTGTTCTGCCTGCACTGGTGACCAGCAAGCAGGCAGCTAATAAGAGCATCCATATGATCTGTTGTAGCAGCTTGCCTGGAACGCCCAAGCCCAAAGGGCAGGACTGCGCAATTCTTCGATGAAAGTCGACGCTTATCTTTGTTCCCCTCAGGTTGCTCGTCCGTTGCGGTCTTTATCTCAAGCATGAATGGCCCACATGTCTGTTGTACATCGCACAGCTGACGTGCAACTTTTCAGTCAGGAGCGCTAGCTTTCATTCTTGAGCCATGCATGTGAAACATACTTGAGCAGCAACTCCACGAAGCACCAATCTTTCGGACATCTGCAATTCACACATGCTCGGGTGCGTGTTTCTACATCAACCGAAGCTGACACAGAGTACAGAACAGTCATTGAATCTGCACGAGCGGCACGTAGCACTTCGCAACTCGCGGACCTTCTGCGTGGGGAATCTGGATTGACAGTTGAAGTTTTACTTCTGCAGTGCCTCTAGTATCTCACTTTTCCACTGCAGATGTATTCAAGTGCTTGGTGGACAGTCGAGAATGCGAGGCTAGTGTCGGATGAAGCGCTCTGCGCATCCGTCTGACTTACCGGTGCCTGCCCAACCCAAAACTCAAAACCCTAAACTGTTGATTGAGTATTCCAACGGTTTAAGGGTGCATGTTTTGCTATGTCGAAGATGGTCAAGGTCGTCACTATATAGTAGATAGTAGGCCGAGCTCTGATTCAGAGTCATGCAAGTTGGATAGGTGGCAAGCATGGATGCTGAAGGCTCCTTCACAGCTTATCGGCTCTGAAGCGCAGCGACATCTTGCCATCCCCAGAGACTCCAATCTCCCTTCATTAAGGAATGTACCTTAAATTTTATCAGGGATCCCTAAAAGGATTTAAGGTATATTCCTTAATTAGGGGATATAGGAGTCTCTGGGTCTGCTCTGCCTCCCCAACGCCAAACTTGGCGATTGGCGCCTCTGCCTCGAAAAAGCCGTCCCGGTGCCTCGTCTGTTTAGCGCAACGGCCTGAATTAAATGTTACTATGGTTACTTGCGGTTCCTTCATATGTTGATATTCTGCATAATGTAAAAACTCCGTCGATTGAGGCCGCTACATAAGCGGTTTTTGGGGCTTGGGGTTGTTGGGTCTACTTCTGAAGACTTGCTGACTTCCTGAGGAGGTTGCGTTTCAGGTTTTGTATGGCTTCTAGACCTTAGGTAGTTTGCTTTTCTCTTGATTTGGGGGAGCAGAGTTTCGTTCCTTACAGCAGCTGCCGACATGAATATGTTGTTCATGATCGTGGTGATGATAACGGTCAAAGTGATGGTGATGGTGGTTATGATGATGATGATGATGATCTCGACGCTGCTGTTGTTGTTGTTGCTGCCGGTGCTGCTTTGTCACGCTGTTGTGGTGCCCAGTTTCCTTCTCTGTCTGCTCGTTGTTGTCTTCTGCACTGGTTTCTGGCTGATTGTGTCTATGATGGTGGTGCTGAATGTCGATTGCGATTCTCGCGTTAGTGACAACGGTGATGCTCTTCAAGGCAGCAGTAGTGTTGTCGATCGCTTCATTCGGAGGCTGGGATTTCATGTTTGGCCGAGGGGGATTTCCGAGTTGAAAGACTGCAGCTCAAAGCTTGTCGATCACCTCAGACTAAGCCTGATGTGCACCTGCTTTGTCACAATGCTTTGCAAGCTTCGAAGCGTCGGAGAAGCATTGACTCTCTGTGTACTGAGAGGATCATGGGACTTACTAGCTACGGTTATAAGCAAGGTACAGCGGGAGCGCTGTATAAGAAAATACTTTCTGGGACGAGGGTAGCCTGGTTTTCTTATTTTGATAGCGGCTGGTTTTGTGGGAATATTTAATCTGGGATGGGTCAGGGTAGTCTGGTTTCTTAAGGCCGTTTTCTTATGTAGCTATGTCCAGGGCCCAAGACCCCCAGATGAACAAGCGAAGACTTGCCCCAAACATCAGGCATTTTCTTATTCTCCTTCGTTCCAGAACCCACCTAAATACGAGACTCTGGCATTTTCTTATTCTCCTTCGTTCCAGAACCCACCTAAATAAGAAAACGAGACTCTGGCATTTTCTTATTCTCCTTCGTTCCAGAACCCACCTAAATAAGAAAACGAGACTCTGGCATTTTCTTATTCTCCTTCGTTCCAGAACCCACCTAAATAAGAAAACGAGACTCTGGCATTTTCTTATTCTCCTTCGTTCCAGAGCCCACCTAAATAAGAAAACGAGACTCTGGCATTTTCTTATTCTCCTTCGTTCCAGAACCCAGATAAAGACCACGAGCATGACAGAACGAAATAAGAAAATGAGACTCGCGGACGAGGGTACCCTGGTTTTCTTGTTTTATCAGTGCTTGATATTTTATGTAGGACCCTATCAATCGCAAAATCCAGAGTCTCATTTTCTTAATCCAATGTTTTCTTAAGTAGTGCTGGCGCTGCAACTATACTCATAATTACTTATAGCCGCAATTAAGGTACTTATAACCTTACTTACGAAGTCCCATGATCCTCTAAGTAGACATAGGCTTAAAAATTCGACAACCTAAGTACCTGCCGAGTCATGTTTGTTGGTGAACTACAGCGGAAACGGGTAGACGCAAATGATGAAGGTTGAAGCGGGCACTATATCGGTAGACGCAGATGACCCCATATGCTGTGAGCATGCATGAGATGCTCCCCTTCCACGGTATTCAGGCATCGTAAAGTCCGCAAGCATCCCGAGACCTACGCCCATCACACATGCATAATCTTCTTCGGGCCCCGAAAAGTTTCACACAGCTCAGAACCCGTGAAGGACTCATGCATCCGCCTGTGCGGGTGCATCCGGACGAGCCCAGCGGCAAAGCGGAAGTCTCTGTGCAACTGGCTTCCTCGCAGGCTGCGGTCGGTTCTTTCGTGCACGCACGGCCTTAGCTCACTTGCTGGAGGATTCGAGATGCAGCGCAGTCCTTTAGTGTTCGCACGAAGTCAGGCTGCTGAGGAAGCTGAAGTGACCTATGCGGCACACAGACAACAAAGAGACAGAGAGAGAGAGGGAGAGAGAGAAGTGCAAATCGGTCTGGGCCCTGGTGGCCGAGGGTTTTCGCAGACCCCTCATGCCCTGCCCAAGAAGAGCAAATGAAAGCGTAACCTCTCCGGCCCACCTCGCGTTCGGATACCTGCAGCCTTTATTTCTTTGAGCCTTGATGTGCTTGCAGGAGGATTCTGGAGGTGAAGGCAGCCAGAGAACTGCCCGGCTCGGGATGTTCCCCTTGCTGGGCCGGTGGTCACCTTCAAGACTCGTGCCTGCCGCCTGCAAGGTAGTTCCAAACCTGTCAAAGCTGTTCCTGTTTAAGGAAGCTGCGCAGCGCCAGTCTTCTTCCAGACAGGAACTGGCTGCCAGCGTGTTTTGCCATGTACTTTTTGTGAGGGGGTCCAGATCCCAACGCCAAATTAAGCAATGACAAGGCAACGAAACTCGTTTTTCTGTCGTTTAATCTGGCGCTCTTGGTTCGGGACCTATAAGTCTCAAGACAAGAAGCATGCGTTCTTTGGCCTCATTTATGGGATTTCAGAAATAGGACCGGTCTCGTTCGTTCACCATTCCCCACAGCCTTCATGATCCGCTAGTCAGCTAGTCACCGCCAGTCAAGGTTGTGCTTTAGGGTCCTACCAGGGGTTCACGTGGACGACGGCACTCTCCGTGTTGATAGTGTGAGGCTGACCGACATTGGCCGATTGTTTGGGGATTTTTGTTACTTTTGTCTCATTTTAGGGACTTAAGCACGCTGTGCGGTTGCCCCAATTTTCTGCTCTTCCGCTCGCGTCTTAGGTCGTTCTGGTCCGGAAGTTCACATTCCGTCGTCGGCACTGGTCTTAGCCTGATGCTCTTGGAACATCCTGCTGGAGCGCTGAAAGCATGACATCACCATTCATCATTCAGATGGTGCCGTAGTGCCGTAGTAGCCAACATGTGCGCCACTTTCTTGAGAAAGCCCTAAACCCTGAAACCCTAAACCCTAAAGCCCTAAAACCTGAAACCCTAAACCCTGAAATCCTCAACCCTGAAACCCTACTGACACCCTAAAACCCAAACCCTGAAGCCCTAAACCTTGGTTAGAGCCACAAGGCGGCACCGTTTGTGAGGCACAAGTCTAGGGCTCTGCTCTCTGCTGTGATTGCCGTAGTTCCTGGGATTTGGATAATATAGTAGGGTTCCCTTCAAAGGTTTCCTTTGAGGGATACTCTCAGGGATCTTTAATAGGGTTCATGATATAGGGGTTTGGGGCCCATGATACAATTATATTATAAGCAGGAACCTCCAAAATAGTATTGGTACTTATTGCGGCCCCTACAGTAGCTTTCCCCTGGGGGCAGGGGTCTAGCCTAGCATACCTTGTCAGATGCACAGGATGCCTAAACCCTAAACCCTAAACCCTAAACCCTAAACCCTAAACCCTAAACCCTAAAGTCTTCGCTGAGGGCTCGACAACCGCCACCGCGGAGCCCGAAGCGGCCCGAGCTTCGCGAGCGGCAGAAAACGCGTACGCGGAGCCTAGGTAAAGCTAGGCGACTGGCACCATGCATGCCGGCCCCTCGGGCACCTCCCACGGAGTGGTATAAAGGAGAAACCCTAAACCCGAGGGTTTTTGCTGGCACTTCCTTTCGACACGGGTTTGACCCCCCAACCCTTCATGAACGGCAAATGGACAAGGGTTTGACCCCCCAACCCTTCATGAACGGCAAATGGACAAGGGTTTGACCCCCCAACCCTTCATGAACGGCAAATGGACAAGGGTTTGACCCCCCAACCCTTCATGAACGGCAAATGGACAAGGGTTTGACCCCCCAACCCTTCATGAACGGCAAATGGACAAGGGTTTGACCCCCCAACCCTTCATGAACGGCTCCCAAATGGACAAGGGTTTGACCCCCCAACCCTTCATGAACGGCAAATGGACAAGGGTTTGACCCCCCAACCCTTTATGAACGGCTCTCAAATGGACAAGGGTTTGACCCCCCAACCCTTCACGAACGGCAAATGGACAAGGGTTGGACCCCCCAACCCTTCACGACTTGGCGGGTGTTCCTTTCCAGGAAGTTGACAGCTGAATTTCTGTTACCAAATTCTGCTTATAAAATGTGCCATTTCATTAGGCTGTCGGCCGATCTCTGGGTTCCTCCTTTTTGGCCAGTTCCCAAATGGACAAGGGTTTGACCCCCCAACCCTTCATGAACGGCCCTCAAATGGACAAGGGTTTGACCCCCCAACCCTCCATGAACGGCAAGTGGACAAGGGTTTAGCCCCCCCCAACCCTTCATGAACGGCAACTGGACAAGGGTTTGACCCCCCCAACCCTTCATGAACGGGACATGGACAAGGGTTTGACCCCCCAACCCTTCACGAACGGAAAATGGACAAGGGTTGGACCCCCCCAACCCTTCACGAACGGCAAATGGACAAGGGTTTGACCCCCCAACCCTTCATGAACGGCAACTGGATAAGGGTTTGACCCCCCAACCCTTCATGAACGGCAAGTGGACAAGGGTTTGACCCCCCAACCCTTCATGAACGGCAAATGGACAAGGGTTTGACCCCCCAACCCTTCATGAACGGCAAATGGACAAGGGTTTGACCCCCCAACCTTTCACGAACGGCAAATGGACAAGGGTCTGACCCCACCCAATCCTTCATGAACAGCAAATGGACAAGGGTTTGACCCCCCAACCCTTCATGAACGGCAAATCATCCGGCACCCGCCAGGACAGCCTCACAGCAAGCCCGCATGAGAACCCGCCAACACAGCCTCACAGAAAGCCCAATCCTAACAGAGACAGACTCACAGAAAGCCAGCATACAGTGCTGCTTATTTTTGCACAGTTCCTGCTTCACAGAAGGCCCACTGCTTCTTCCTGAATTCGCCAGCACAGCCTCACAGAAAAGCCCATTGCTTCTTCTGGCGCCCGCCAGGACAGCCTCACAGAAAGCCCACATGAGAACCTGCCAACACAGCCTCACACAAAGCCCGAGAATAGACAGGGACAGACTCACCCAAGACAGCCTCACAGAAAGCCCACATGAGAGCCTGCCAACACAGCCTCACAGAAAGCCCACATGAAAACCTGCCAACACAGCCACACATAAAGCTTAATCCAGACAGGGACAGACTCACAGAAAGCCCACATGTAGTGCTGCTTGTTTCTTCACAACTCCTGCCTCACAGAAAGCCCACTGCTTCTGCCGGCACTCGCCAGCACAGCCTCACAGAAAGCCCATTGCTTCTTCCGGCCCCCGCCAGCACAGCCTCACAGAAAGCCCACATGAGAACCTGCCAACACAGCCTCACAGAAAGCCCACCCAGACAGGGACAGACTCACAGAAAGCCGACACCCGCCAAGACAGCCTCACAGAAAGCCGACACCCGCCAAGACAGCCTCACAGAAAGCCCATATGTAGAAAGCCCGCATGAGAGCCTGCCAACACAGCCTCACAGAAAGCCCAATCCAGACAGGGACAGACTCACAGAAAGCTCACATGCAGTGCTGCTTGTTTCTGCACAATTCCTGCCGCACAGAGAGTCCATTGCTTCTTCCGGCATTCGCCAGCACAGCCTCACAGAAAGCCCATTGCTTCTTCCGGCACCCGCCAGGACAGCCTCACAGAAAGCCCACATGAAAACCTGCCAACACAGCCACGCAGAAAGCCCAATCCAGACAGGCACAGACTCACAGAAAGCCGACATGCAGTGCTGCTTGTTTCTGCACAATTCCCGTCATTACAGCCTCACGGAAAGTCCACTGCATCTTCTGGCACCTGTCATGACAGCCTTACAGAACGTCTGCATAACAATCCAACCGCACAGCCTCACCGAAAGCTTAATCCAAAGAGGGGGGCAGCCTCGCAGGAAGCCCACATGCTGTGCTGCTTTCGATCCTGCCTGGGCCCCGCTGAGAGTAACGGCTTCCGTCGGCGATGTCCAAGCCCCCGCTGGGATGCCTAGAAGACTTTAGAACTAAACCCTAAAATGCTTGAACTCAGGGTGGTCTTGGGGTGGGCTGTCTGCTACGCACAGGTGCGAGCGGCCTGGGTGTGCACACACCAGCGAGCACCCATGACGTTACCACACCCTAAACCCTAAACCCTAAAGTCTTCGCTGAGGGCTCGACAACCGCCACCGCGGAGCCCGAAGCGGCCCGAGCTTCGCGAGCGGCAGAAAACGCGTACGCGGAGCCTAGGTAAAGCTAGGCGACTGGCACCATGCATGCCGGCCCCTCGGGCACCTCCCACGGAGTGGTATAAAGGAGAAACCCTAAACCCGAGGGTTTTTGCTGGCACTTCCTTTCGACACGGGTTTGCACCCCCAACCCTTCATGAACGGCAAACGGACAAGGGTTGGACCCCCCAACCCTTTAGGAACGGCAAATGGACAAGGGTTTGACCCCCCAACCCTTCATGAACGGCAAATGGACAAGGGTTTGACCCCCCAACCCTTCACGAACGGCAAATGGACAAGGGTTTGACCCCCCAACCCTTCACGAACGGCAAATGGACAAGGGTTTGACCCCCCAACCCTTCACGAACGGCAAATGGACAAGGGTTTGACCCCCCAACCCTTCATGAACGGCAAATGGACAAGGGTTTGACCCCCCAACGGAACGGCAAATGGACAAGGGTTTGACCCCCCAACCCTTCATGAACGGCTCCCAAATGGACAAGGGTTTGACCCCCCAACCCTTCACGAACGGCGAATGGACAAGGGTTGGACCCCCCAACCCTTCACGACTTGGCGGGTGTTCCTTTCCAGGAAGTTGACAGCTGAATTTCTGTTACCAAATTCTGCTTATAAAATGTGCCATTTCATTAGGCTGTCGGCCGATCTCTGGGTTCCTCCTTTTTGGCCAGTTCCCAAATGGACAAGGGTTTGACCCCCCAACCCTTCATGAACGGCTCCCAAATGGACAAGGGTTTGACCCCCCAACCCTTCACGAACGGCAAATGGACAAGGGTTTGACCCCCCAACCCTTCATGAACGGCAAATGGACAGGGGTTTGACCCCCCCAACCCTTCATGAACGGCAAATGGACAAGGGTTTGACCCCCCAACCCTTCATGAACGGCTACCAAATGGACAAGGGTTTGACCCCCCAACCCTTCACGAACGGCAAATGGACAAGGGTTGGACCCACATGAGAACCCGCCAACACAGCCTCACAGAAAGCCCACATGAGAACCCGCCAACCCAGCCTCACAGAAAGCCCAATCCATACAGAGACAGACTCACAGAAAGCCCGCATGCAGTGCTGCTTGTTTCTGCACAGTTCCCACTTCACAACAAGCCCAGTGCTTCTTCCGGCATTCGCCAGCACAGCCTCACAGAAAGCCCATTGCTTCTTCTGGCACCTGCCAGGACAGCCTCACAGAAAGCCCACATGAGAACCCGCCAACACAGCCTCGCAGAAAGCCCAATCCAGACAGGGACAGACTCACAGAAAGCCCACATGAGAACCCGCCAACACAGCCTCACAGAAAGCCCACGCCAGACAGGGACAGCCTCACAGAAAGCCGTCATGCAGTGCTGCCTGTTTCTGCACAGTTCCCACTTCACAGAAAGCCCACTGCTTCACTTCCGGCACCCGCCATGGCAGCCTCACAGAAAGCCCACATGAGAACCCGCCAACACAGCCTCACAGAAAGCCCACGCCAGACAGGGACAGACTCCCAGAAAGCCGACATGCAGTGCTGCTTGTTTCTGCACAATTCCCGTCACTATAGCCTCACAGAAAGTCCACTGCATTTTCCGGCACCTGCCATGACAGCCTTACAGAACGTCTGCATAACAATCCAACCGCGCAGCCTCACCGAAAGCTTAATCCAAAGAAGGGGGCAGCCTCACAGGAAGCCCACAGGCTGTGCTGCTTTCGATCGTGCCTGGGCCCCACTGAGAGTAACGGCTTCCGTCGGTGATGTCCAAGCCCCCGCTGGGATGCCTAGAAGACTTTAGAACTAAACCCTAAAATGCTTGAACTCAGGGTGGTCTTGGGGTGGGCTGTCTGCTACGCACAAGTGCGAGCGGCCTGGGTGTGCACACACCAGCGAGCACCCATGACGTTACCACACCCTAAACCCTAAACCCTAAACTTTGGAGTTGCAAAGGTGGACCACAGCCGGAGACAGGCCACGGACAGAGCACAAGGGGAGGAGACGTGGCTCCGGGCTTAGTTTGGGAACAGGCACATACGGTTGGTGATATGAATCCTGCATTGCCTTCATGACCCTAGACTATGGGAATTACGGTGTATTCCTTTTTATGAGTAATGCAGGATTTATATCATCAACATAGTATTTCTGAAAATCGAGGGTCTGTGAACAGTGAGATATGCCGGCCACAGCATCACAGGTTCTCGAAGAGACGCGAAGCCACGAGCAAACTGCGGAATGGCTGCGCCGACTTCCGAAAGGGGAGCTCCGTGCCCTCATCCGGCTTGCGACAGAGGAGCTCAGCCGGCGCCCCGAGGAGAAAGTCTTTTGCTACGGCGAGACAAGCCAAGTCGAAGTTGAATGGGATGCTTTTAAAAGTAAGGCAAACCGTATATACATACATGCATATATGTATATATATATATACACATGTATTAGTAAATAACTACCCCTCTCTCTCTCTATCTCTCTCTCTCTGTTTGTATACAGTGCAAATTCACATTTGAAGTCTTTGGCCCTGGCAGGAGGGACCGGTCCCAGAGACTGGCTGTGCTGCTACTGGAAGTCTGCCGAATGGTGTGTACGAGGAGGTCGAGATGTTTGTAAGGTGTATCAGGTTTTAAGTCACTTCTGACAGCACCCTAAACCCTAAACCCTAATCCGCATCAGCTTCGCACACTCCTCGTTCCAGTGTAGTTGGACTTGCTGGGCTTTCATGTGAAACTGCTCGATGCCACAAGCCCAAACACCCAGAGAGCCCAATGCCCCTCAATTAAGGAATATAGCTCAAATCATAATATGAATCCCCTTATAGTGTAAGATATATCCCTTAATTGAGGGGTATTGGGCTCTCTGGGCAAAGTTTAGCCATTGGCCGGGTGCAGTTTTGTCTAAGCGCCCCCACCCTAAATTCCGCAACGAGCACCCTCGCTTCTGCACAGAATCGTACAGTCCATTCATGTCAGATCCTAGTCCATCATCTCATGCTTAGCAGCCAGCACCAGTTGAGAAAGCTGGGCCTTCGCAGTACTCGAGCTCCTCCAGATAGTCATGTGGGAGTTTCCGCAAATTAGGTGTACCTGATTTTGGGGTCCCGTATAGCAAGGATCCTACTGTGAATAAGGGTCCCCTAGTGTCGGAAACTCCCATGCAATTTATGCAGACAGACACAAGTTTTTGACTCGCAGGAGTCTGTGACCCTATCAGACACCGTCGATCTTCTGGCCACTGGCCTTTCCGAGGCAGAGCGGGAAGGGTTTGCCGTCGAATATAGAAGCCTACATAATTAGCTACATTGTTTCCGGACAAAAGTTTAGATTTGGGATAAGCCTCATAATTTCGGTCATAGAGATAATACACCTGAAGTCAGTGCTAGTGATCCTGACACATCTAGAACTCAGTTGCAAAAGGCTTGGACCTAACTCCTAAATCCTAAGCCCTTACAGGCCCAGAAGCCTAGTCTCCATTACAGATGCTCGCCCTTCCGCCTCACCAACGCCAGAGCCTATTCTATCCAAACATGTGAGTACTATCCATCATTAGTACAAACCCTAAACCCTAAAACCCTAAACCCTAAACCCCTGAAGAACTCGAAAGTTTCAGACTAGTCATCGAATTTCAAGAAGCTCATCCGAATTATCCGAACCCTTCCTTTTTGCCATGCCAGGTGACAGCTCCTAGAGGAGGCCCCGAAGGCAAGGCTTTCATTGTGTAGCTCCAAACAGAAGCCACGTGCCTAACCCGTGGGACATGCGCGAAGGTATGATTTGAGAAGCAGTGGGCTTGGTAAGTAAGGTGATGGGTCCCTTTCTCGGGGTTATACGGAACTGTTTGTGTAGTTGCCTAACGTAAAACCCTCATTACTAAGTCCCATGATCCTTTCAGTGGGCTCGGGCGAAGACTTCGAGGTTTGGGGGGGCAGCTTGAAAGAAACGCCAGCCGAATCTCCACTAACCAGAAGAAAGTTTAGGGTTTAGGCTTCGCTTTCATTTGAAGGCGAAGAAGAGACGTGGCCAAGAGAGGGCGAAGAGGCCGCGAACAGAGAGTGCTTGGGTTCTGAAGCATTTGGGATGCAAAACATTTGGGAGTTTCCGAAAATTAGTGGTACATTATTTTGGGGTCCCTATAAGAAGAATCCTACTATTTAGGGTACCATATTCGGGTCCCCCATTTTCGGAAACTCCCATTTGAGGCCGCAAGACAGCTTGTCTGTGCCCAGGAGACCTCGGAAAACCTGCCCACTACACCAGGCTTGGAGAATCCAGTGCAACGTTTAGGTTTAGGGTTAAAGCTTTAGGCTTTCAGGCTTTCGGGCTTGGGAATGACGTTTCCGAAAGCCTGAGTTTCAATGTTTTTGGGGATCACCCACGGTTTCTCCACTCTGGTCATGCACACGCAGTTTGAGCAATGGTCGTGCGCGAAATGGAAATTCGGGGAACCGAAAAATCTTCTGCTTCTCGGCAAGCCCCATATGCCGTAGGCCTGCAAAGCCAGACCATAGCCCTGCGGAAGACACCTAAAATCCCAAGCCCGATCCCAAATGTCTGAAACCTGCCCCTGCAAGCCGTAACCTAACGAACCCTCAACATCATGAAGCCCTATCCCAGAAATCAAAGCAAACTCGACCTCAAAAGCTTTCGATCGCTAAACCCTAAACCTTCAGCCCTAAACTCAAGGCCTAGGAAGCCCAAGTCCGTGGGTGGGCGGCGCTTAAGCCCCTCGACCTCGATGGCGCAGAACGACCCAATACGCCCGCCCGCCTCTCCACCAGCCATGGGGACGGTAGCACCCACGTCGTACCCTGTACCGGAACACGTTCTCCTCGGGACCAGTACTGGAAGCCATTACCCGAAATCTTAGCGAGGTGGCTGGCCCCGCCTGGGCCCCCCTCCCCCAGGGGATAGGCATCAAAAAATAAATAAATTTGGATCAAAAAAATTAAATTTGGATCAAAAAATTAAATTGGGATCAAAAAAATTAACCTAGCCGAAACCACGACAGGAAGGAAGGAAGAAAGGAAGGAAGGAAGGAGGAAGAAAGGAAGGAAGGAAGGAAGGAGGGAAGCACGAAAGGGAGGAGGGAAGGAGCAAAGGAGGGAAGGAGGAAAGAAGGAAGGAAGGAGAGAAGGTAGGAAAGAGAAAAGCAGGAAGGAAGGAAGGAAGGAAGGAAAAAAGCAAGGAAGCAGCGAAGAAAGAAAGAAAGAAAAGCAACAGGGAATGAAAGGAAATGGACGGAAAGGAAGGTGATCACCCACGCGCCATTTAACTGCAAACTGCCCGCTTTCTTGAGTTGTCTTGCCACATGAAATCGCTTTAGGGGGAGTAAACCGAGCAAAACAAAGTTCATGTTGGAAGGTTTGCAAATGGGGGGTCTGCGTCGCCCCCCAACCCCCCCGTTTTCTTCTCACGAATGAAACGTTTTCACCGACAGGCAAAAGGGCGAAAGCCAGACGTCCTATTTTTGGGAGGGCAAGACCAAGAAAACACAGTAAAACGAACATGTGCATCTCTGTGGATAACGGAGAGAGGAAGAGCCACATGAAATCGCTTTAGGGGGGTAAAAACGAGCAAAGCAAAGCTCATGTTGAAAGGTTTGCAAATGGGGGGGGGGGGCTGCGCCCCTGCAAACTGCCCGCTTTCTTAAGTTGTCCAGCCACATGAAATCGCTTTAGGGGGGTATAAGCGAGCAAAACAAAGTTCATGTTGGAAGGTTTGCAAAGGGGGGGAGCTGCCCCCCCCCAACCCCCCCCGTTTTTTAACTGCAAACTGCCCGCTTTCTTAAGCTGTCGATGAAATGAAGTAAAGACGTTTTTTCTAAACGCACAACAAGGACAAAGCCACATGAAAACGCTTCAGGGGATTTAGAATTCGAAGAATATAAGATTTCTCATGAATGAAACGTCTTCACCTACAGGCAAAAGGGCGAAAGCCAGATGTATTCGCTTTGGGAAGCCGAGAGCAAGAAACAAGAAAACAAAGGTAAAACGACAACGTGAGTCTCAGTGGAAAACGAAGAGAGGGAGAAGCCACATGAACTGCCCGCTTTCTTAACTTGTCGAGACACATGACATCGCTTTAGGGGGGCAAAAGAGAAGTACTGCTTTAATCTTTTTGATGCTGTTTTTAATTTTTGGAGTCCCTGTGTTTTTTGATCCAAATTTAGTTTTTTTGATCCGTTACCCTCGAGCACCCCTTGTTTTTTGTGATTCTGTGGCGGAAGTACTGATTTAGTTGTTTTTGATCCATTTTTTTTAACATTTTTTTGATCTTTGTGCTTAAATTTTTTTTGATCCAAATTTAATTTTTTTTGATCCGTCACCCCCTCCCCCCTGGGTGGTTTGGCCGCCTTGGACGGCGTGGGGCGGGAGAATTGAAAGAGAAAAGCCATCCACAATCAGGCTCCAACGACCGGTCGTCATTTTACGATGACACTGTCGCAAGATATTTCCGCTTATGCGCCACTCTACGGCAAACCCCAAACCCTAAACCCTAACACACTTCGAAACGCAAATGCCTATGACAGCCTTCGAACCCCACCGAAAAACCTCGACCCCAAAACCCTACGCTTGAATTCCCAAACCCGGTCCCCAACAACTCAGATTGCACGCGGTTTGCCATGGGGTCTGCTTTTGTGCAAACTGGCCTTTTTTCTCAAAGCTTTTGCACATTGCCATCCTTTGCAGGAGGTTCAGGTGTTTTGCAACGTTGTTCATAAATGCGGTAGCCTCGCAGCTTTCATCCGAAGCCTGAAGTAACAAGGAAAAGCTGTGGATATTTGGATCAGCTTTTACATTCGTCCTTTGAAACTCGGGCATCAACCCTTGAAAGTTTGAACTTTACACGTTTTACAGTCTACATCCTGGGCGCAACAATGCCGAACGCGCAAAACCCTGCAAAGCTGCTCGAAGCAACATCCTCAAAAGCAAAATCTTGGGCCTTACCCCTGCAATCCTATTGTCCACTCGGAAGACCCTGCGCCTCAAAAAATGACACCCCAGAGCGTGACAACTGTCAACCGTACCCCTCCAAGCCTGCACCATAAATACCTCCGGGTGCCTTGAACGTGTTCGGTTGGCCGAGTGCCTGTTTTCGTTCTTGAGCTTGTCTTCGGGTGGGAGTTGCTCTTTTTTATGGTTTACATCGAGCACACCGAACAGTCAAGCTCCTCCTGTAGGTTGCTCGCCTGGTAGTTCCAACTACTGTGTGTTGAACTTGGGCAAATGAACAGTCGCGTGCCACAGTTTGCAGTGAACATTGCAGACACTCTCATTACTTTGAGGATCATGGGACTTGGGAAATAAGGTTACAAGTCCCTGAATTGGGGTTATAAGTAATTATAGGTATAGTTACCTTAATGATAACCCTAGTTACTAAATCCCATCATCCTTTAGGTAGGCTGGCAAGGCAAAGAAGTTCAGGCTCAGGCGGAAGTTTTGTATCAACATGGGATTCCAGCAACATTCCAACCATGAAAAGAGTACGGTGTGGCGCTTGCAGCAGGAGGTTCGCTCCTGCGGCGTTCGCGCGACAGAATGCGCTTTTCTTTAGACGGACCGACGGGCATCAATCTAGGTTGAGCATGCATCCATTTTGTTTTCACGGTTTCTATTCGGGGTTGCTGTCGCCTTACAGACACGATGTGAGGGTCCGCTGCCCACAAAGCTTGGAAGTTTGACAGTTGTTTGCAAAGGCCACGAAGCAAAGATGAAGTACATGCGATGCAGCCCTGCAGACTGCAAATTTTCATCGTGTCACACCCTAAACCCTAAACCGTTATAGCCCCATTATGGGGTACATACCTTTAATGTGGCTATTATATACCCATTATATACTGAGTCGTGCCGGGAATATGAACTGTCAGATCTCCAATATCAGTCTTCCTGCATCAGCGGTCTTCTGCAAAATCCTCTCTAAGCATCAAGTGATCTGGCTACTTAGAGGATCAAGGGACTTAGAAACTAGGGTTACCAGTAAGGTAACTATCTATACTGATAACCACTCATAATAATCCTTATAACCTTCCTCTAAGTACCCCCCAAACCCTTATAGAATCCTCATAGTAACCCTTACAGATCCCTTAAAGGAGCCCTTTCAGGAACCCTAGGCCTTACTTACTAAGTCCCCTGATCCCCCAAGTACATTTAAGAAGGAGCTCCCACTCTGCTCGGAGATGAGGCGCGGAGTTTGCTGCTGTTGGACTGCAAGATCCCAGACCTTCCAAAATCCCTTAATTAAGCAGTATACCATGAAATATCGTAGGATTAATCATATGATTCAAGGTAGAATCCTCAGTTCAGGGATTTTGGAGGCTTTGGGTAGGACTGCAAGATTTTCTCTCCCTCAGGAACGAAGCCGTCTCCTCGCAGAGCTCCGAGGCAGCAGCTGGAGGGCCGAGGTCCCTCGTCTGCGTTCTTCTCAAGAGATTGTAACTTAAGACTTCAATTTTAAGTTACCATAATGGGGATCCATAGTAAATAGTATGGCTTCCTCATTAATTATGTACCTTGAGTGATATCCCTTAACAAGAACCCAGAGGTCCCCTTGAGCCGCGCGCCACCGCGCCTTCGGAGTGACCGAGAGGTTCTGCTTGCAGCCGCGCGAGAGGATCCGGCTACGCTTAGGTTTGCTGCTGATCTGCAAAAGGACCGGAACTTTTGGCTCTGGATCGTGAGGCAAACCAAGGCATGGTGGCTCATCCACTTTGGAGCGTCTCAGAAGCTCCTGGAAGACCCTAGCTTCTTGGAGGGCTGCAAGAAAGCCGCGGGCACTGGCTTGGTTTTCACCTATTACGACGACCACAACCTTTTCCAGACCCTTCGTAGGAAGTTGCCCACTGCGGGTGCGTCGGTGCCGGGCGGCGACGCCTATGATTTAGTCATGGAAGAAGTCAGCCAGAACGGCAGATTCTCGGCAGCATTCAAGCGGGTCAAGCCCGCAGAAACCAGTGGAAAGCCTGCGCATGCCCTCATGTAGGCCCGAAGACCAGGGAGGCGCAAAGCCATACAGCTTGAGCCTCAACCCTGCATGTGTCAGCTTGGCTCTCGACGTCCAGGCACTGCCACCGTCTGGTTCGGCGATGAACCAGTCTTCGGCCACAATGCCGACCGTGGCGAGTGGCTCCACCCCAGCAGTGAATGCGGACGGGACGACATCCCGGTTCCGCCGGCGAACGTGCAGGATGCAAAGTGGCGCTCGACCGTGGACTCACGCACACGCACGCAGGTCGGTGGCTCAGTCTTGTCTCGAGTTTTCCCTCAGGGTCCATGTGCCCAAATAGTGTATACTGTGGCCTAAAAGTACTCCCTATGTAGTACGTTGGGGCCAAAGTATATACTATTTGGGTACGTGGACCCTTCGGCTTTGGGAGTTGACCCTAAACCCTGAACCCTAAACTTCACTTCACTGCGTCACGGTGCTAGTCCTGTGCAAACGAGAAGAGAAAGAGCGGCCCCAAAAGTCAGCCGAAACTGACGGGCGAGCTTGCACTCCCAAAACATGCAAAGTGCAACAGCCGAGGCAGCAGGAGCAGGGAAGCTCAACAACTCACTTAAGGTGAGACCGCCAACGGCAGGAGACAGAGCCAAAGATCGACCGCCAAGGCGGCGGGGGGTTGCTAAATCCAGCAACCGGAGCGCAGAGCCGGGAAGACGGAAGGGCGACGGCCGTGCCAAAACCAAGAACGGGCACAGTCGAGGCGGCGGGAGCCAGAGAACGGAGGACATCCCAGAAGGGAGACGCTAGAGGCCCCGCACTCCATAGGACGGCCCCAGCCCTCCTTCGAAGCCAAAGATCGGAAAATCAATGATAGGGCCCTTCGGCCCAGAATATACCCCCAACGCAAAACCTAAGTTTTGCCCTTGGTATAATGTTTGGCTTCGGCTTGGCTGCGTTTGGTTCGGCTTGCTGAATGGTTCGCCTCGCTGTGAGTAGTGTTAATTAACCTTCACAAGGCATCTTCTCAACATAAGTTTTTTCGCCATTCGCGAAAATAAACAATGCGAAGGCAAGAGAGGAAGCTCGAGAGATGCAAGCCCCGGGTACAGTGTCGAAATGCAGAAGTGTTTGAGTGTTGGCTGGCTCAACCCGAAATCCTAAACCCTAAACCCTAAACCCTAAACCCTAAACCCTAAACCTTAAACCCTAAACCCTAAACCCTAAACCCTAAACCCCTAAACCCTAGACCCTAAAGTGGATCGAGTCGTTGTAGGAGCCCCTCTCAGGAGCCCATTGTCGGCAAGCGATACAAGTGCCCCTCGGAGAGTTGCCAAGTGCTTTCTTCTCCATCCCTCCATAGGCTGCCCTGTTAAGGGGGCCTTTATAAAGGGTTTTGGGGTATATGATACTATAATCCTTATAAGCAACTCCCAAAACATTACAGGAAATCATAGTGCACTTCTGCCTCAGGTTGGTGCTGCAGATGGTTGCGCGAAGTGCAGCGACACCACGCCCAAGGCGAGGTAATTTGCTGCGCGGTATCAAACATCTATAACTCAGACGCCTGGACTGCAATGGTTTAGCGATTTTCATAGGGTTTCGGGTTTAGGGCTTCAGCGATCTTGCAAGCACGGCCTGCAGCCCAGTTCGTGCAAAAGTGGATCCCTGGTCCCCAAGGATTGGGTCGAGTTGTACGGTGCGGGATCATCAGAGTTGTCCGATGTGGACGCCGGAGCACACGGCCTGCCAAAGAGTCTTGGCTGGGAGAATAGAATATAATATGAAGTGGTAGAATACAATGACATATAGCTTCAGTTCAGGTTTTTTCAGTTTTCACGGTTGTTGGAGATGAAGTTGTCGAAGTCCCAGGCAGGATCCTACACCTGAAGGCAGCCACTCAAGGATCAGAAGACATAAACTCTAGATCCATGCCTGTAAATATTGCATACGTGGCCATGTCATTGTCTCAGGGGTGCGCGGGGCATGACAGCGATTTTCGCTGTCATTTGCGTCAGGAGGCTGTTTAACATAATGTATGTACGTACTTGTATATGTGTATATACATACCATATACCAACATGAACCTATAAATATTTATAGATATATACATTTAAGAATGCTACAATATTACTAGTAGTAATAGTATATTCGTCTTAGTCTTAGTACTAGTACTATAGTACTAGTACTAGTACTAGTACTAGTACTGGTATTAGGATTAGTATTAGTACTAGTACTAGTATTAGTATTAGTATCAGTATTAGTATTAGAATTAGAATTAGTATTAATATTAGTATTAGTATTAGTATTAGTATTAGTATTAGTATTAGTATTAGTATTAGTATTATAATATTAGTATTAGTATTAGTATTAGTATATAGTGTATAGTGTATAGTGTGTATTATAGTATAGTAATATTTAGTCGAAGTATAATACCAACATTATTTACATAAAGTGTAAATGAAGTAGAAACACAGTATAAGGTATAATTATACTACCCAGGTATTAGTATCAATTCAAGCAAAAGTAGCAGCAGTAGTAGTTGTAGTAGTAGTAGTAGTAGTAGTAGTAGTAGTAATAGCAGTACTAGTACTAGTAGTAGTACTGGTAACAGTAGTATTAGTAGGAATAGTAATAGTAATAGTGATGGTAATAGTAATGGCACTAGTAATAGTAATAGTAAGGACAATAGTAATGGTGATAGTAATCGCAAGAGTAATAGTAATAGAAATAGAAATAGCAATGGTAGTATTAACAGTAATAGGATACTAGTTGTAATAGTAATGGATAGTAATAGTACTAGTAATAGTATGAGTAATGGTAATAGTAGTAGTAATAGTACGAGTAATAGTAATTGTAATCACAATAGTACTAGTAGTAATGTTAGTTATGGTAACCGTAATGGCAATATTAGTATTTATCGTAATGTAGCAAGAGTAATAGTACAAGTAACAGTAATCGTGATCGTATTAGTAATAGCATGTATACTAGTAGCGATGGTAACAGGAATAGTAACAGTCGTAATACTAGCAAGAGTAGCAGTAGTGGCAACAACAGTAGTAGCAGTAGTAGTAGCAATAGCATGACACTGACAGCAATCGTAATGGTTGTGCTCGAAATCCATGTATGCACGCATTGCTAAGATACATCTGCTTGCTCTTGGGGCGTAGCCCAGCTTATGATCGCAGAAATGGTTGTCATTCTGGAAACAACTGTTTCCGCAACATGGAGTTCTCGAAAGTATAAAAAATGAACACAGTCCGCTAAATGGTATGCACACAGAATGTAACAGTCTGTGAAATTAAGCGGCCGATCTATGCTGGCAAAGTACTTTTGAAACTGGGCAGTCGCATGAACGTATGACACTATACCCAAAGGCTCTCTGAAGCGAGACCCTTGAAACTACAACTTGATCCTGCCCCCGGGGCCCGATAGCTTAAAACCAGGATTGCTGAAAGCCACGGAGCCGCAGGTTCATGAGATTGTGGGCATGTTCGCAGTTAGGAGTTTTTCTTTCCCTTGACATTCATTAATTCACAGCACAAGCCGCAGAAGCTCCCGATCCTTAAACAGCTCGTCAAAACGCGGGGGGTAAAATTTGAGAGTTCAGAATTCGGGAAATGCAGGACAGCTCGTTAACGGAATCAAAAGCATCCTTCAGCGTCACGGCACCGCATGGCTCTCCACTAAAATACTAAATTGACTAGATTGACTAGGTCTATCAAACAGAGTAATGTGTTGTGAGGTTTCCTGTGCTATGGTAGCACAATGCAGTGCAGTTAGCAGCCGGGAAACTTGAGATTGCATGGACTAGAGCTGGGCTGTTCGATGCGCAAGTGAACATAAAGTAGTATAACATCTACCTTTTGGCACTCGCTCTCGGCAGGCAGGCGAGGTTTACATACAAAAGTTCATCGATACATACATGGGGATCTATTGCTGGGACCGCAAGTGCACAGTGCACAGAATACATTCTCAACCTGTAGTCAACTTGATATCGATATCAATGCACTTGCTCGCGTAGTCTGGGGTTTTAACCGAGCGCATGTCATGCACATACAGGGTGCGTGAAAATTTGGGGAGGACGAGGGTGGGGGGGGGGGGGCGGGGTGGCCGGGGTTAACCGTACCTCCTAAATTTCACTCATAAAAACCACCGACACCCAGAAAAAACAACATATCGTGGACTCCCATTTTCGACACAAACATAAACAGCCGCACTGGAAATCATACCCTACGTCGGTATCGGTTTTTAGTGACAAATCGTGGAATAGATGAAATTTCTGTATCCCCCTACAGACAACATACATAAGATACATGCATGTATATGTATGCAAAGTATGAACATATATGTGTGAATCGGTATAATATATATATATATATATATATATATGTACACACATGAATATGCTAGACGCTTGTAGGCCCATTGATCCAGCTGCCGTTCGCGTCATAGAACAATTGCCTCGTTGGCACCTACACACATACGTCGCATTCCCATCAGATGTCCCAAGAGCCTTGCAACCCGGGAACAGGCAGGAACAAAACACACGAAGATGAGCTCAACATGCAACCTGTCCCGTGATGGAACATCGAGCGTCGCAGATCCCATGGGAAACTTTTCGGAATCTTCTATGTTCTATGGCTAAACGCGGCAAACTCAAAAGTGAGACGTAGCTATGTTCATATAGTGGTTATTAAGTTTGCCTGGTTGGTCTGAAATCTTGATTGTTTCGTGGACGAGTGGCATTGGCTCGCGCCCAACACGCGTGGACCCTATGCCCTATGCCCAGGTTCTCTTCAGTTCGACGTGTAGCGAATTGTTCACAACGGGGGATTGCACCAAGGCTGTGGGTTACACAGAACGCTGGTTTCAGTAATGTAAGTAAAGGTGGTGCGGATTGCGACTTATCGGTTTATAAGCAAAGGCTGTGGGGTAAACAATTCGGAGATTTCATTGCTGCCGTGCACAAGCATCCCTTGAAGGTACTGTGTGTAAGCACGGGTACATCAACACCGAAGCTAGTCCAGTTTTAGAAGATATTTGTTCATTTTGGAGGCAGGATAGGGCTTTAATACAAGCTTGGTGCACGGACTATAATTGTACGGAATGCATTAAACTAGTTTGTGCGGGTCGGAGTGTGTTGGTTCGTTCTTTACAACAGATATCAGCCATTATGCACGATGGTATTTTGCTGCTGCTTGGAACAGGTACTGTGAGGACGATAGCAGACAGCCATATGGCAGGAACCGAATCATGAAGGGATTGTGGGGTTGGCAGCGGCGTGCACAGATGATGTTATGTGAGGTGCTCGGAATCATAGCACGTCGCACAGCGCGGAGTTTAGTTGCACTAGAATCCATCAAAAGTTTCAGGGCCTTGACGCAACTACATACATTATGATCCCCGATCTGAGCACCGGCTCGGATTGTGAGGATAGTCGGTGTAGCCAATGGTGTGGACTCCACGAAAAGTGCTCACCGGGCCTCATAGCACATAGGAAACCATACAGCAATTCTAGATTGAAATGCCGGTTTACTGACGCAAGATACCACTGTATCGTGAAAACAGATCCGCGATAAATGCCATGCGCTGCAATCAGGACTGGGGCAGAGATGGCTCTAGAAAACAAGGATGTTACCGATTCTTACAGTACTACACAATTTGGGGCGAGAAACGAAAAGAAACTCATAAGAGCACCTTTATATTCGCCATGCTGACACAAAGCAGTCACATGCAGATGCGCGAGATAACTGCTCAAAGATGGTATTGGCTTGAAGGGATTAAGTGTGCCTGAGATGAGTACTACACGCTAGGACAATTTCAGAACAGGGATAAAGTTTGGGCGTCGGAGACCGAAATTACTAGGCTTTAGCCATTACATCAACAATCCCGCAGATAAGTTAATTTGGACGTATGAGCATCTTAACGTCATGGCAAAATCGATGGATTGATGGCTGGAGGGTTTACTGGTTGCTGTCCCGAACCGACCATATATAGGAGCAGACAGAATGATTTGACGGCAGCACGGCTGACCAATTTTTCCCACCCGCCCAGCTGAAAACCAACTGGGCTGCTGGATAGGTTTCATTATGACCTTAATGCCCTAAGCATTTCATTAATCCACGAAGTACACTCTGTCTGAGCATTTGACATGGGCAAACGAGTACTTAAATCAAGACGGCGGCAAAGTAAATGGATAAACTAATGTTGCACGCTTCGTGCCTCTGGTGCGTCATGGGGGCCAGCTGACTGCAGTAGTGCACTAGTGGTTTGATGGCGAGGTCCTGGGTACTTAATCAGTCACAGCGGCAAACTGAAGATTTTCATGAATGGATGAACCGCTTTCTATAGGGAACCGTACCGGTTTCGGTTGGGTAGCTCTGGCGCATGATGAAGGTTGCAAGAAGGGTGCTATCAAGCCGAAATGGAGGATCTGTGTGAAAAGCAGACAGCAAAATACCTACGTTTGCATTTCTGTGTGTATTTGTATGTATATTTACTTGTAGTCCTTGTGTATAAGTATTTCAGGAGCCTATAGCCCTATATGTTCTGTATGTTTTCATGTATGCATTAATACGTACTGATCGAAACCCTAGTGTATGCATGCCGGTGTGAGTACTGGACCAGCAAGCCCAGCGAGCCTTGAAAGATAGCCGTGGACATATCCGGGCCAGGCGATTTCGGCTATTAAATGAAAAAAGGACCCTGAAAGGAGATAACTATATATATATATATATATATGTATACATACATGTATAGACACGATATGTACATGTACGGATCTTTCCAGGCCCTGGTTCGTCGAAATCACCACCCAAAACCAATAAGAAGCCTACAGCGATAGGGTTGCTGACCATCAGCTACATGAAACCGAATACGTACTAGGTCTGACGAGTGATGCCACTCCCGAGCAGCAATCGTTCTCTCCGTATCTGTCTCTTTGGATCGGGGCCAGGTACCTTTCGAACTTGCTGAATTTGGCTCTGGGCGCATGCTGAGGGGCTGGGTAACAGCCCACCTGCGACTTGCCAACTTTTGAGGAGGCTTGGCGACGCGGTTCGGGTCTGGGGAGATCCTGGCCGAGCATCATGAAGCCCCCCTACAAAAAATCATGAGCATCAGACTTTGCCAAAATCATGGTGGAATGTTGGTAAAGTGTGACACACGTGCCTCTTTTTGGCATTGGCCGGCAACTCCATCCCCCCGCACATGGTTTTGCACCTGGATACGCAGCCCATCCTCCCAAGACCCCCAGACCCGCCCAGTTTGTGAGGTGGAGATCCAAGGATTCGGGAGGCCCTGGGGGCACTTGAAAGGACGAGACTGCGCGTGATTTAGCGTGATTTTGCGTGATCTCCGCGAATGCCTTTAAAAGGGCCAAAGCTCTTCCGCAAAACGCGGCCGCGTGATTTCACGTGATTTCGCGTGATTTTGCGTGATTTTTGCGTGATTTTCGTTTGCCGTGCTCAGCCCGGGCAAAGGGTATGGGTGGCAAAGCCACCGTTTAGGGGAATATTTTGACCGAACGCGCGGCTGAGTTGTGATTTCGTGTAAGCCATCATGGATCAGGAAGGGCGAGGGTGTAATTGTGCTAGAGCAGGAAGCAGCATAGGAAGGTTGTGAGGATCTCTGGCAAAGCATACGTTGCGGTTGGAGGGTATTTAAATGTGTTTACCTCTTTGCACCGAGTAGGTGGCTCGGTAAACGTTGCTCGAAACAGGCAACTGTAAGAGTTTGCAGAGAACTAGCTATGAAGAACGTCAACACGAATCCAGCTGCAGGCCAACCAACGCTTCCTTGCCCCGGCAGTGCAGAATCGAACCCACATCCAGCGAACCCCGGTAGCCGCGCAGACTAAAACTCCGAGTAGCGCAATGTCCGACAGCAATATACCCGTATGTGTGGAAAGCTTGCAACACATTCAAGACACGTGTCTGAACCTTGTTTCGAAGAAACTCATATTTGTGGTCTCTTGGCATCTCTCTCGCCCCCTCTCTCTGTTTATCACTCTCTGACTCGCTGTCTTTGTCGCTCTCTCTCTCTCTCTCTCTCTCTCTCGCTCGCTCCGTCGCATTCCCTGCGAATTTTGTAGCAGGCCTGTGTACCAACACTACATTACATACCCTACCATGCAGGCAGCAGTCCTCCGGTTGTGGTCAGTCGTTTTACTTTTTTCGAGCCCCGTATCTATGCACGAATGTATTGTGTTCGCGTGTACATACATATATATATATGAATATACATATATATATATACATATATATATATAACCATCTATATATGTATATGTGCATGTATACGGATATGGCACGCCCCACTCACCCCCCCTACCCAAATGATCCGTTCGCTTCATAGAGCCTCGTCCCGCATGGTCACGCAGACGACACTACACCGCACATTCACAAGAACAACCTTCCGTGAGCATTGCAACCGAGAAACAAAGCATGAACACGACACGATAATTAGGTTCAACATTGGGTCTGTCCCTTGAATGAAGCATTGAGAGTGGAAGATCTCGCGTATTTGTTTGGAGAACCACCCGTCTTCGACGCTGAAGAAGCGGGAACATCCATGTCAAATTGCGGGGTGGTGTTTCTGTTGCTATTGAATTTTCCCGGTTGGTCTATAACTCGTTTGTTTTGGTGGATGAATAGCTTGAAGGCTTGCTGGTTTTATGCTTTAGTGACTTTATTGGCTCGCACCCCGCATGCGCGGACCCTCTGCCCCAGGTTGTTTTTACTTCGAGGCATTATACCGGAAGCACAGGCGACGTGGAGTGGAAACTCAAGGGCCTACAAAACAGAGCTGTGGCTTCGCTGAGGTCACGGATGTCGTAATTAATGCCCAGAAATGATTTAAACAAGGATTTATGGGCAATAATTAAAGCCAACCCGAACCAGGACTTTGGAGATGTCCGGCGTTTGGGGAAGAAGAGAAGGGGCTTAATGAAGGTTAAGGCAGGCAATATAAGAATGCTCACTCCTAGATTGCGTGGGTCGAAACCTATGATAAGAGTCAAAGTGTGTTGTTCTATGTTGCTTCGCACACTATGCGGACAATGTCGGGGAATTTTGCCACTGGCTATAACAGGTGCCGTGAGGACGATAGCAGACTGAAGGGATGAATGATGGGGTTTGCATTGGCGGGAGCAGGAGATATTCTGCAAGGGCACGGACTCATAACACCTCATACAACATGGATTTGATCGCACAGTGGATATCAATATCACAAGTACAACGACTTAGATTCATGAGTTAGCTATGATTCCAGTATCTGGGTGCAAACTCAGGTTGTGCGGATAGCCATTGCTTTGGACTCCACGAAAGCTGCTTAACAGGCCTCATCACCTGGAACATAGAAGAACAACTACGAACAACCTTAAAGAAACTCTGTGTTGACATGCCGCTGTGTCAAGCACGATTTTTCGTTGTATTGTGACAAACAGACATGCAGTGGAATCTACTCCATGCAATAAGGATGATGCTAGATAATTAACCAGGATGTCGCCGATGTCCAAAAACACAAGAAGGGGAGGGTCAAACAGAACCTGTGCATGGTACATATGAGAAAAGTAGGGAAGTTTTTGGAAACTCCGCGCCCTTCACATACAGATGAATGAGCTGAGTGATAGAAAGTTGTCTTGGTGAGAACCAGGGCTCCGGACTAGGATTACGTGTGTATGAGGTGAGTAATGCCTGCGATGAAAACCTCCGTTACGCGAATTTGGGGCACCGGAAACCACCAGCACGTTCATAATCCCATCAACCAGTTCGTTTGGCCATATATACCGGTTTTACGGCCTTGCCTTGCCAATCATAATGGCACATTTGGTGGATTGACGGCTTCAGGGTTCAATGGCTGCGTTCCCGAACCGATAATAGGACTAATAGGAGCCGAATGAAATTTCTCGAAAGATCTAAGCCTCGAACTACGCTTTGTGGGAGCATATGATACACACGAGTAAATTAAGAGAGTGCTGGTTACATGGGTGGAGTTCCTAGCCAGTCGTAAATCAAGAATGCAACGATCGGGAGGTAATGGCCTGATTGAACAAATAGAGCTGACTCTGTGAAGGCTTTGAAGCCGTATAGACCAATCATTGGCAAAAGGGATACACGTTTCGCGTCTCTGGTGCGTCATGGGACTGCGCTAGTGACTAGTGGATACATGGCGAGGGCCCGGGTACCTAATCAGTCATAGCGGCAGAATGAAAAATGGATCAGGGGATGAACGGCTTCGCGGTTTAGGGACCTGACCTGACTTGTTTCTTGCGGGTTGGTAGCTCTGGAGGCTAAAGGGTGCAAACGGGGCTTTGCCAACCCGAACGTGGTAGATCTTTGGGGTGGGAAGGCGAGCTCATACATAAGATGCATACTCATGTTTCAATGTATGTGTATTTATGTAAAAGTGTGTATAAACATATACATATATACGCACAGACTTAGGACCAGTGGATGACAATATAAGAATCAGACTGTACGAAGATACTAGAACTGACATGTGGATGGGGTTTAGCGTGATAACATTGGTCCTGATCAATGGCGACGACAACAACCATTAGTCTCGCCGGTGCAGTTCTATTTGGTGAACTATTTTGAACTCGGCCAAGCCAGGTTCAGGGACACTCCCGTAGTTCATCCTCCACATATATACTATAGTTAGGCAAGTCAACTAGTCAGTGCAACATATTCCCGCAGGGCACTTGCATTCAACCCTAGAAAGGCAGCTGCTCAGAGTTGGCTTCGCCCCGGTGGGGTTCAATCTAATCAGCCATTCGATTGCTTCGGGGATTCTGATGCTGGCAAGCGCGGCAATCTCATCCGATGGTAGGAAAAAAGGCTTCTTGGCAAGGGTGTATAAGAACAGAAATTAAATTTTGAGTTTGTACAAACACCTTGAAAAGCTAGACCCTGCAGGCTCAACAACGTCCAAACCCTGCCCAGGCACAACAAGATAAAGCCTTGTACAAACGAGAACAGAGCCCAAGCCTGGTACTTCTCCTAGTTGAACACTATCATTTTCTTCATAGGCATTCAATCTTTACAGTCATCAATGTTTTTGGTTTTCCTTTTCTGACAACCTGAAACGTGAAAACCTAAAACCTTAAACTCGTGCTTTGAAGCCATACGAATGGCGATATCGCGGCCCTACGAGGCGAGAGAAATTGCTCCAGGATGTCGTGGGACAATTACGTAGGAGATAGTGCTTACTAGAGGCATTTACAATGCTACTAAATCGTCCACGCCACCTATTATTGCTTTCCTACCGTGGAAGCATGAGCTATTTAGGGAAGCATCCGCCATTTGATGGAATCATGCGCTAGTTTATGGAAGCAGCTTCCATTTTATGTCAGCAGCCGCCGCTTATGGATTATGAATGATTATGAGATAGCTACAGGAATCGCGAGCATACGCTCGGTAGGCATGTATATCTGTACTTGTCTCATCTTAATGCAAAAGATGCACTATCTGCAATCTTTGGATATACCGCGGTAGATAAATGTGGCGTAAATGTGCCGAACGACGTAAATGTGTGTACTCCATGTCGTGCTTGTCGTCGTAGTGATCATATAAACATATAGAGGTATACATATCGTGACAAACATTATGCAAAAACACATATGTGCGTACATATATATATATATATTTATACATATATTTCACGTTCATTTTGAAACCGTGTATAACACACACGCATATATGCACATACAAGATACAAGTGTGTTGGCAGATATACAGTGTATGATTGCATTGTTATGAATATCCAGTTATAAACAACAAACATGTAGATGTGTCTTGTAGTACCAGCAGATATCCAAACTACTTATATGCATGTATAAAGTACTTAGCATATAGTATATCGTATACAGTATGTAGTAAACAGAATACAGTATATAGTGTTAGAACAAAGTTCTTAGTATAAAGTATAAAGTCTATAATAGATAGTATAAGTATATACAATATACATATATATATATATAGAGAGAGAGAATACATATATACATGTATACTTAGTGTATATATAGTTTTTGAACCGTGTATACAAAGAGCATATAGTATGTAGTATATCGTGAATAATAAACAGTTTATGTATAAGTATATAGTATATCGCAAATAGTATATACTGTAAATATGTGTATATATATATATACATCTTTATCTATATGTATGTATTGTGAATTTGCACATACGTACTGTAAAGAAAGAATATATACACAGTACTTGAAGTATAAGTACACGGTATACGTAGATATAGTATGTATATATATATATATATATATATATATATATACATACATACATCTAAAGAAAAAGTTTGGATATACAGCGTTATGTATATATGTATGTATAATATATAATATATAATATATAATATATAATATACAATATATAATATATCATATATAATATATAATATGAAATATTTGATATATAATATATAATATATAATATATAATATATAATATATAATATATAATATATAATATATAATATATAATATATAATACAAGTAGTATATATACATATACATATACATAGAAAGAGGTTACATGTACATATATATATATACATATATATATATATATATAAATATATATATATATATATATATATGCATATATATATATATATATATATATGTATATGTTGTGTATATATATATAGTAAAAATATATAGTAACTAGTATAAACGTAGCATAAATATAGTATACATATAGTATAAACATAGTATATTAATAGTATAATATGACCCCAATTATGGAACCATAAATGCCGCAAAACCAGGCTACGCAAATGTAGGCGAAATCCAAGGTCATCGACGCAAAGTAGTATCATGACCCAGGATTTTGAAGGCACACGCTAAGGACCTCATATTTTGAAGGCGCCGGATCGGGAGGGATATCATGCTGACAGCATGTGCGGCATAGGCTTGCAAGCGTTTTGCGAAGTTGTCGATTCGATTAGTCCCCCAAGAGAGTTTCTGACTGCATGAATGCATTCTTGCGTCATTGTGCTAGTGAGCATCATCACCGAGATTCGTTTAGACTTCCTGGGAGGGTCCGCGACCCCCCTGGTGTCGCGGTTGGGTTCCGTTTTCGGTCGTTTGTCAACGCGCGCCCCGGGATTTAAAGATGTAGGAAATGTCAGACTCCGATCTCTTCGTCGTAATCCTTGACAGCACACGCTGGTTGACCAAGGGAGGTGTTCCGCAATGGGCGCCCCGCAGGGTGGGGCCAAGGCCAGATTCGAATATCTGGAGGAGCCCATGGCGCTTTCGCTCGCAAAGCACCCGTCCACCCTCGGACAAAGAAGCCATTGGGGGTCGGATGCCGCTGGGAACGGCACGCCCTCGATGGCATGGATTTTCCGGTGTATGCCTTTTTCATGCCCTGAGCCACGTCAAGCATCAGGGAAGAATCTGCGCACTGACAAACGTCGTACGTTAAAGACAAGAAGATGTCTTCTCGCCAAGACAGGAACCATTGTGAATTGTGAGTGATGCTTCCATTGATGGCTTGGCCTATGCCGGCGTTCAATCCCAAGGAAGTTTGCATGGTATCATGGACGCCGGAGGTGATAAGAGCTTTGTCCTCAAGTACAGGTCCTTCCACAATATGCGGTCCTATGCGTCGGGGCTGTAGAAAGCATCCACTCCCGCACGCCAGGCAGATTATTTGAAGGATGCTGAGCTGGCAACTGGCCGCTTCAGATTTTGACCCGGAGGGTTGTTGCCCGGGTGATGCAGTTTCTTTCGGTGCGGATTCAATTGTTTGGGGGTTCGTGAAAAAGGCACGGGCAGATGTAATATAGAGGCCTTAATGATTACCTATACTATGTTTGGGGTTCCTTATTTTAGTTATAGTATAATTTACCCCAAAAGCCTATTCTAATTACTGACGCCCCAATTTTTTCCTTCGGTTTCGGAACTCCCAGCTATCCGGGGCGACCGCCTCCTCCCGTTGGAGTGATTGCATGTTGCGCACATGCTGCCGGAGGCAGCTGTTCGTAAGCACGAAGCCGATACAAAGCCGCGTAAGATTTGTGCCGCTTGTCCTTTCTGTTTTGCTGCTCATGGCGTCCTTCTGAAGGCGTCGTTTCGTACGTTTTCATGCGCCCATGTATGAGTTCCCGTATTCTGACTGAGCGAGGCAGACCCGATTTTGCAGTCAATTGCAATTTGCATCGGACTGGGTTCAGAATATGTGGAGCCACAGACTCAGATTCGTGAGGGCATCGATGATAATGAGCTTTGTGCATAGATTTCAGTTTTCTCTCGCAGCCTACGTGAAAAGCATGCAAGGCCAAATTTGCCTAACAAGCTTGCAGACTGCAGATCACAGGACAGACTATGTCTTACGAACCCTACGACCCTACGACCCTAAACCCTAAACCCTAAACCCTACGTTGCTTCCACTTCCATTCGGAAGAAGCGCGCTGATGGCGCAGAAGCCATGGCCGAGACGATGGTTCGGAATCGAGGCGGTGGTGATAACTCCTGGGTTCTTGTTAAGGAGTTTAGTGTAAATTACAAAAATAGAGATCTATAGTAAATAATCAAGGAGCTCAGATGAAGTTACCACAATAGGTATCTATAGATAATAATCTGGTACCTTCTTATGGTACCTTCAATTGAGTCCCTTAGCAAGAATCCAGTGGCGAATGAAAGACGGTTGATGACATAAATCCTGCATGACCCAGAATAAGGAATATACCATAATTACCATAGTCTAGGGTCATTAAGGTGATGCAGGATTTATATCATCACCCCTAAACCCTAAACCCTATTAGACCCTAAACCCTATAGATCCCTTAAAGGGGCCCCTTAAAGGTACCCTTATAGATCCCGGATGTCTCCATGGAGAAGGGGTCTCCATGAAGGGAGGGTCCAAAGGGGGGCCTGGGTCCGAATCTGCAGGTCCATATGGGTGGTTTGTAAGCTCATTTAAGGGCCTTAATATAATAGGAATATAATAGGGCCCCAATATAATCCTATATCATCCTTATGGTCACTATTACAGGGTTGGGGCAGCTTCTAACCTATACTATTTTGGGTCTAGGGTTTTGGGGGTTGAGCCTTGCATTCCTGCCCGTTCGCTGCACAGGTCAGTTTGTCGTCTGAAGAAAGTGTACCTGGACAGGCCTGTGCTCTGCTTCTCCTCTCAAGTCTTTTAAAGGGTTGCGATAGAGCGGCGCCATGGCGCTGGAAGATATCGTGTACGTCATTTGTGACAGCCAGAAGGGCCCAGTTTCCCTTTGTGGGTGGATAGTCGGGCTGCCGGGCGCAGACGCTGTGATCGGGACTTCAGTGAAGGCCACCATTGGCCTGCCGCAAACTGCTAAAGGGAAGCAGGGTGAGCACGAGGTCTCCTTTGTGCGTGTGCCGTTAGCTGCCGTGACTGAGCAAGCACCCGTGGGATGGACCGGGCTTCGCCCCAAGGATCTGCCTCCTTTGAGGCCCTGCCAGGCCGCGTGGAAGGCCGTCGAAAAAGGCGGGGCAGAGCTGGAGAGCAGTGGAGCGGAGATGCCTCGAAGCACAAAGGCGGCTGGCAAGAGCCGGGGATCCTTGAAAGAGGATCTGAAGGGCCTGCAAGGGCTCTGGAAGGACGAGGAGGACGAAGACGAAGACGAGACGGACGACGAAGAAGACGACTTCCCTCGCAGCCGCCGGAAGAGTCGAGTTCTAGCTCCGGGGCAGACGGCCAAGAGCCGCAGCTCCCGGGAATCGCGGGAAGAAGGAGGAGATCTGGACATGCGAAAAATGATTCGCAAAGGTCTGGCCGAGGGCCAGAGCCCCAACGAGCTGATGCCCTTGATGTTGATGACTCTCGCTTTGGAGAAAGGCGAGGGCCGCCGGAAGAAGAAAGGCAAGGAAGCAGGTCGAGATCTCAACCTGCTTGGTTTTTCGGACTCCGACGACAGCGACGAGGAGGCTGGGCACTTGGGGAAGGGCATGCAGGCTGTGGCCACGCTCCACCGATTGCACGAGTGCATCAGGAAGCGGCCCAGGCGAATCATCCAGCAGTTCGAGGCCGAGGTTGTGAGAGAGCTCGGCGTGACGGCCGGCCAGCCATGGACCCTCAACGACTGGGTCAAGCGCCAGAGCTGGGGCAAGTTCAAGGGATTGCAGAGGGCTGCCGTTCAGGACGTCGAGGTCTACGAGTTGCTCCGCAACGGGGAGTCGGCCGCCGCGGCGGCACAAGTGATCCAGAACTTGAAAAGCAAGGTCCAATGTGTGCTGCAGGGGGGCGACTGGCAGACGGCCTGGCTCCTTGCGGGCCTCGAGGATCCCTTGACCAAGAAGGAGTTCGCCGGCTCGAAGCAGGAGATGGCGATCATCTCTTCTTATGTGAAGGCGCTGGCCGACCTCAAGAAGAAGGTCCGCGAAGGGCACTCGGCCGGGAGCGCAGCCGACGAGGACGGGGACGGCATGGCAGCCGCCCCGCGCAAGTGACTGCCCCTGTTTTTCTGCATGGGGAGGTGGGCGAGCAAGTTGTGCATCCTGCCTTGGTTTTTGGGAATTCGAGATTTATTTCTTATGTTTCGTGGTTCGAGGGGGCCCAAAGTTTCCTGCTGGAGCGGTCCGGCGACAATGTACCACTCTTTCCATGTGCCTTGCCCTTCCCCGAAGTGGTGGTGGCAGCGAGCTTCCCGTCGGATGAGTCAGGGATTTTGTCATGGTGGTCCCGGGCCTTCGTGAATACGTTTGTGGCCTGGGGCAACTTCGTGACCTTGGGGTGTCCGGCGGAGGGCGCAAGTGCATATGAGCCGCGAGTGAGCTACAGATGTGCGGCGGAAGCCCGGGCTTTCGCTCTTGAGCTCCTTGGCGAGGTGGAGGAATTTGCTACTTTGGACTTGGTTCTGGGTCGTCTTGGGTGCTCCGGAAAGAGGGGTTGTATAGATGAGCTTCTCAGGCAAGTCCGCTGTACAGGCGGTGCATGTTATGCGGGGACGGCCCAGGGAAAGGTTTCGACCGCTTTGCCGGTGGTCGCCTCGCGGGTGGCTCTGCCTCCTAAGGCAGGGTTGGTGGATCCATGTAAGTGGTTGCCGCCCGAACGTGCGGCAATTCTGCAGGACTTGGCTGGCCTCAAGAAGGCAGAGGAGGCCTGGGGTGATGTGCCCGTGGCCTGCCACCGGGTGGAGCCGAGCGAAGAGGACGAGCTGGTGCGCAGGCTAGTTCGGCATGGCATGGCGCTCCCGTTCCTGGAGGACGCTCTTCCTCGCGATCGTGAAGGGCGGCTGCTGGTGGGAGGTTTGTTTGGGGTCGCTAAGAACGAAGCCGAAGACAGACTGATCTTTGACAGGCGGCCGGAGAATGCGACCATGGAGAAGCTGCCATGGGCCAAGCTCCCGAGCGGGGCCTGCTTCACGAGGTTGCTGCTCAAACCCACTGAGTACTTGAGGGGGTCTGGGGATGACTTGCGGAATTATTATTATACTTTGCGTCTCCCAGACAACTGGATTAAGCACAACGCTGTGGGACGGCGGCTTTCGGCACAGGTTCGGCGAGAACTCGGCCTTCTACCTCATCGGGAGTACAGGCTGTGCTTCAGGGTGCTAGCTATGGGCGACGTCAACGGGTGTGATATAGCGCAGGCTGTGCACGAGTCGGTGTTGCAGAGGTGGGGCTTGCTCGGGGCCGATTGTACTTTGGTCTATGGCGAGCCGGTTCCACGCGGCCCGTCCTGGCAGGGGGTGTACATAGACGACCTCCTGATTTGCCAGAGGTGCTCGTTCGGTCGGCCGGTGCCATTGGATGGGAGCTTCCTGCCACCACCCCCTTTGCCACAGGATGAGGACGTGCAGAAGGTGGCGGCGGCCGAGCAGGCGTACGAGGAGGCGGGCTTGCAGCGTGCCATCCACAAGGAGTTTTGGTACCAATGTGCTTTCAAGGCGTGGGGTGCTGAAGTCGACGGCGTGGCCGGCAAGGTCGGAGCGCCCAAGGATGTGCGCAGGCAGGTCTGGATGCTCTTGTTCAAGATTGTGTCGGGCGGCTGGGCTAGTGGAGATGTTCTTCGGCAGGTGCTGGGCTATTTGGCCTATATCTTCCAATACCGTCGGGAGCTTTATGCATTGCACCATCGGATGTATAAGTTCGTGGATGGTATGCCTCCGGACAGGTGGGTCAAGCTACCGAATTACGTGCTGGACGAGTTGCGGTCGTGTGCTCTGCATCTGCCTTTTGCTGTGTCTTCCATGCGCCGCCGAGTGTCGAGCACCTTGCTGGCGACAGACGCGACTCCGACCTCAGGTGGGGCTGTGGTCACGGAGGCCCCCGAGGCCCTGGCCGAAGAGCTCTGGAGGCAGAGCGAGGTTAAAGGCGAGGCCGTGCGCATTGACCGGGAGCTGGAGAGCGTACTTAGCGACAGTGTTCCAAAGGTGCCCTCGGTTTTCGCCAGCACGGTCGGCGAGTGTCTGCCTTGGCGAGTGGTTGCGTCCTACAGTTTTCGGGAGACCTCCCACGTCAACTTGCAGGAACTTCGTGCTTGGCGCCGGGAGATGTGCCGCATTGCAGCCAGTGGGGGACACAGGAATTGCATCATTGTGGCACTGAATGACTCTCGTGTTGTGGTGGGTGCCGTTGCCAAGGGGAGATCGTCGAGTGTCCGGCTGAACAACCTGCTGAGGGGCGCCCTGCCTCACTTGATCCTGGGGGGAGTCTCAGGGGCTGTCCTGTGGATTGAGACGGCGGCCAACCCTGCTGATCACCCGTCCAGGTTAATTCCGGCCGCTACCTGCTCCTCGCGCTCCTCCAGGCTGGTTGCAAGCTTTCGGGATCGAGGCGAGTTTGCGGCTCCGTGGGTGCGAGGTCTGCTCGGGAGATGCGATCGTCACCCAGGCGCACAAGGACCTCAACCTAGAGATGGGTCCTCCTCTGGATCTGTTGCAGGATGGCGCCGGGCAGACTCGAGTCGCGGAGCTGCACATTGATGTGGCCCGGGGCTTTACCAACTGGCTGTGGCTGGCACCACCATGGACAGGCTTCACCGCGTGGGAAAACACATGGCCAGGTGGGCCACCCCGGCGGGACCATTCCCAGAGTTGCTGAGGCGACCGAGCTGTGGCAGTGTTGTCTGGACCTGGCTTGGGCCGTCTTGCAGGCTGGTGGCTACTTCTTCCTGGTGCATCCACGGCGCAGTCGAGCCTGGGGCTTGGCTGCCACAGAAAGCCTCTTGCACGTCGAGGGTGTACGCTTACTTAAAGTAGACGGGTGCGCTTTTGGCCAGCATCCTGACCGTGCCGTGCCCAAGCTACCACTGCGAGTTCTGACGAATGCACCTTGGGCCCAAGCCCTTGAGAAGGAGTGCCCGGGGACCCATGTGCATTGTGAGTGGCACCCTCGTTTTCAGACGGAAGTGATTCGGGAGTTGGGCCGTGCGGTGGCGGATGCCCTCGTACGGTGACGCCTTCGCAATGCTAACCTCACTCCCGCATACCGCCGGGGTTTGCGGGTGGCGGCTCAATGGTTGTTCGATTTGGCTATTAGCTTGGGCTGTCGATTGACCAGAGACACGCCGCCGCCCACGATTGATAGGGTCCTTGAGAAGTGCATCGACGAAGCATACCGCAGGGGGGAGAAGCTCTACTTTGTCAGGCTCGGGCTGATTGGGCTCCAACGTGCCTGGCACTTATCGGGCCCGCTGCTTAGACGATCTTGGGCTGCTATCAGAGGCTGGCGAGTGCTTCAACCAGTGAGATCCAGGATACCCATGTCCCGATCGGTCTTGCGAGCGCTACTCATTACCTTGCTGGCCACAGGTAACTCCACGGAGGGCTTTGCGAGGGAGTGCTATTGGGGAGCCATGTTGGCTTCGTGGCTCAGCTTCGAGGCCCTACTTAGGCCGGGCGAGACCGCGGCTCTGAGGATCTTGGACCTCACCTTCCCAGATGGCTGTGCTGAGGAGCTGGAGGCCGGGGGCCTCGTGATTACCATCCGGAAGCCAGACTCGGCGACTGTGGCAGACCCAATTCGTGCTGGTTAAGGATCTAAGCTTGATCAGGTGGCTACGCTGGTGGACGGCAGGCCCTGATGGCATTTTGTTCAGAGTGGCCCGGCGACAATGGAGCCGCCTCTTTGCCGAAGGCTTGGGCCGTCTTCACCTGGGCAACCGAGGCTTCACACTCAGCAGCCTCCGTTTTGGAGGTGCCACGTGGCATTTTCGGGTCTACGAGAATCTGCCGAAGTTACAGTACATGGGCCGGTGGTCACGTCCAGACACTCTTAAGTACTATTTGCACGAGGCTATGACCATTAAAGTGGATGCGGAAGCTAAGCCCGAATCCAAGGATGCCGTGCATTTGGCTTTGCAGCATGCGGACAAGCTTGAGCTACCACCCCGGCGCCCTCTCCTGGCTCTAGTGCGCAGGGACCTTTAGGATGTCCTCTCGACTTTCGCGAGCCTTGCGGGAGCTAGCGGCTGCTCTTGAGGAGGCTTTTTCCTCGACTACTTCCACTTCGACGGTGCAGCAGCGGGCCACGGGCCCGACCGCCAGAGCTCAAGGCGGTCCAGGAAGCTCCACGTGCCCGGCCGGGCCCCTCGGAGCCCACTCCAGCTGCACAGGGTGCAGTGACCGGCTCGGCGGTAGCATACCGCCAAGATTGGCGCATCTACCTCGTCCTGGCGAATCCAAGGCAGCCACACCGCGTGGGACTAGTGCAAGACCGGGTGCAGACACATGGCGGAGGTTGGAGAAGTCGCTCCCAAAACGGGCGGTTATCCGGCTCAGCCGTACGGCTCCGGCGCGTGGAGAGCTTAGCTCACGCCCAGCGCCTCTGGCACGAAGCACACCCCGAACTGGTGATGCCTCTACTGGAGATTTGAAGGGCGCGACGGAGGCGCTCATGTCGGCAGTGGGCTCAGCCGCGGATCGGCTGGGTGCGGTGGAGGTGGATGGTGGTCGCACGGCGGAGGAGATCCTGGGCGACGAAGCTTCACGGGCCTCGGCGGCGCGGTGGCGCTCGGGAAGCTTGCAGCGCAAACTGACGGCGGCCTTGGCGAGGTTGGTTACGTCGGTTCAGCAGTGGACTCCTTTGGCTACGCCTCCGGGGCCAAGTTCGAGACCTTTGGCTCCAGTCCAACCGCTACCCCTACGAACTACCACCGCAACCGGGAGTGCGCCTACTGGCTCACTGCCGTTTGGTTGGAGGTGGTCCGGCCTTCGCTTTGCTGGCCACGGACCTGGCGTTGGAAAACACTGGCGCTGCTTGGGGTGCCTGTTTCCTCGGGTCGTTGCTCTGCTCCTGGCGTTGCTCTTTCGCCTCTTCATTCGTGGATGCCTCGCCTTAGCCAGCCACGTGCTACGGGAGCTATGCACGCAGACTTTGGCTTTGGCAGGGGAGCTGGAAAGCTTCATCGTGGAGTGGCTCACCCTGCTGCTCGGCATGCAGACGACGACCCCGGCACAGCTGACTCGGCCTTTTCAGGCCCCTCCAAACGACCATGGTTCCTACAGTTACCAAGGCGATGGCAACAATTTTGCGGGAGCCACTACCCAAGTTGCCCTCCCTGCCCGGCCCCTCGACTTCGTCACTTGGGTGCTCCTCGCCTACAATATCTACCAGCAGCGCCAGCAGGGTGGGGTGGGGATTCAACGAGGAGTATGACCTACGGCCATCGTGGAGACTTTTCTCCTTGATGCTACGGTTTTGCCTTGGCATACGGATTCTTATGAAATCTCGATTGGCTCCCTCAGCCGAAAAAGTGCGCCTGCTTTGCAAGCTTTAGCTTCGGAGGCAGATCGCAGGCCAGATGAGGAGAAGGAATGAGCCTTGCATTCCTGCCCGTTCGCTGCACAGGTCAGTTTGTCGTCTGAAGAAAGTGTACCTGGACAGGCTTGTGCTCTGCTTCTCCTCTCAAGTCTTTTCCACCACCGCCCCGCCACCTCAACGAGGAGTATGACCTACGGCCATCGTGGAGACTTTTCTCTTTGATGCTACGGCTTTGCCTTGGCATACGGATTCTTATGATAGCTCGATTGGCCCCCTCAGCCGAAAAAGTGCGCCTGCTTTGCAAGCTTTAGCTTCGGAGGCAGATCGCAGGCCAGATGAGGGGAAGGAATTGGGGTTTAGGGTTCCATCGTTTTTTGATTATAGTAAATGTGCCCCAAAACCCTATTCTAATTGCCTTGGCCGCCTGCGATGGTGGGGATGGTCTCGATGTCCCCAGAGTCTCCAAAAACCCTTAACTAAGGAATATACCTTAACTCATATTAAGGATCCCTAGTATAATTTAAGGTATCTTCCTTAGTTCAGGGGTTTTGGAGGCTCGATGGCGGCTGTGCTGATCTTCCTGGGTTTGCGGCTACACAAGCAGCTGGCATACGAAATTCCGATTGCACAGGCCAGCAGGAGTTAGGGGTTGAGGGTTGAGGACTTAGAGGATCATGGGACTTAGTAACTAGGGTTATAAGTAAGGTAACTATACTTATAACTCCAATGAAGGTACTTATAACCTTACTTACTAAGTCCCATGACCCTCCAAGCAGGGTTGAGGTTGTAGAGCCACTGTGGGGGTTAAGGAGTCTCCATCGTGGCACGCAAGGCCATGCATGGAGGCAGCCAGTGTGCTCGTCTGCGGCATGTTTTCACGCCAATGCAGTGAATCATGCTCAGGGGTCTGAGGGGAATATGAGATTCCCTCGGATCTCATATGGGTGGTTGTCAAAATTAGGGTCCCTTTTGGGGTCCTGATTATCATACGGCACTTACTATTTAGGGTACCCAAAAAGGGACCCCAACTTTGACAACCACCCATATGCAACCCTGCACAATGATCCCTTGGCGACCTGGTTAAACGCCAGGTCCGAGGCCGCTTCGCGAGGTGTTGGCCGGTTCGGATCAACTTGGAGGATCATGGGACTTAGCAAGTATGGTTATAAGTACGTTAAGCGACCCTAGTTACTAAGTCCCATGATCCTTTAAGAAGGTGACAACAGTGGGTTTGCGAGGCCTCAATTAGGAACTTGAGCTGTTGTAGAATAAGGGGAGGCAAGTCAGTGTAGGTAGAACTATTGACAGTCGGGATCCGGCTCGACATGAATTGACCAGGAGCTTCGACATTGACCGTAGAGTGTCAGATGAATTTTAGGACTAGCAGAGCCCTCGTTTGGCCCGGGTAGCTGTCATGACGTCTACACCAACTTCTAGACGAGACTCCAACATCTCTTACTTGATTAGGGAGACTCCTTCAATTATGGTGGGGCCAGGATCTCCACCATACTCTACATGTGCATCCCTTTTCTATGCTTTCGGGCCCTTGACCCTGTCAGGTGCGTCGAGCGTTTACCCGAGTTCTACGAGATTTTCAAGGCCTTCTTCCAGGACTGTGTGAATTATCAAGTCTGTGGGCAGGGGCCGGCGGTTCGGGGGTAGGCCTAAACTCTACACCCTAAACCGTAAATCCTAAACCCTAAACCCTAAATCCTAAACCCTAAACCCTAAACTCTACACCCTAAACCCTAAATCCTAAACCCTAAACCCTAAATCCTATTACGACTCAGCTTCAGTTGCATGTGTCGCCTCGCAGTCATGCAGGGCCCGGATTCCCCAGAGCCTCCAAAACCCCTTAATTAAGGAATATACCTTAAATCATAGAAGGATCCCTAATATAGTTTAAGGTATATTCCTTAATTAAGGGGTTTTGGAGGCTCTGGGTCCGTGCAGGACCGCTCGATGTATTACGTCTGCTCCAACTTGGTGATTGCACTCACAGAGCCCTTCAAGCTGTCCTATGCCGAGCTAGCAAGGCCAAGCGATACCACCTGATGCATAAGCCACTACTGGGGGAGGAGCTTTCGGCACTTCGTCGAAGCCTTTTTTTGCCACTCCAGGAAAAAGGATTCATCCGAGACGGTTGTAAGCTGCTGGATCTGCACCTTCAGCAACAACCAGTGGACGGTCGTAGAGGAGCTGCCCTAAACCCTAAATCCTAAACCCCTCAACCCTAAATCCTAAACCCCTAAACCCTAAATCCTAAACCCCTAAACCCTAAATCCTACCCCTGAACCCTGCATTAAACCCTTAAACCTAAACCCCTCAACCCTAAACCCCAGAGGAGCTGGGAAGTGGCGACTGGAAGGAATCCTCCTTTTTCCAGGCCTTGCGAGGTCCCAACTGCAGCTGCACCGTCATGATCGTCGACGAGGCTGCACTGCCACTGCAACGGGCATGGTGCTTGTTTGAGGGGCTCCAGACAAGCCTCCGACTACTGAAGCCAGCAGCTTTCTGGGCTTCCGCCTTTGCACATCTACAGGCGTCTTCAACGAAGGCGGTGTTGGCGCCGACCCTTGCATGACCATTGCTGGCAAGCTAAGGGGTGATGGGAATGTAATCTCGGGGCATCAATAATTACCTATACTATCGTGGGGGTTCCTTCAATAGCATAACATGCCCCGAAACTCTATATTAATAAAGACCCCTGTATTTGTCAACGTCGTTACCTGCCCTCGATCCTTGGTTTCTGCCGCAAGATACCTGAACCCGCTGACCTTTTCCAGGCGTCAAAACCGGATGACTTGCAGATGATCCAATCCTTGGAGCTTGCTATGCCCGGAGGTTACGATGCCATGAACGCCTTCGCAGCTCTTTTCTAAAGGAAGTCTGTTTCTAAGTCCTTGGAAATGATTTATCCAAGAACGGCTGCATCAGCAACAGTAATCAAAAACGATCATTCTAAGCCCCACGTTCGTTTGGCCCATTTGAGGAGAGGGCAGTTCAGATGCATCCGCGAGGCCCTCCTCTCCGTCAAGACCCGCTGCTTGGATGATCTTGTGAGGTCGGCTGGGTGTGTGACACCCTAAACCCCAAACCCTAAACCCTAAACGAAGCTGGAATTCAGGCTTTGAGGAGGACTTCAAGCACATGCTGGAACGCTTGTAGACTTCTGGACGTGAGCTCCTTCGTAGTCCGGCTGATTGACTTTTCTCCCGAAATCGTTGCGAAGAGTTTTTTCTGTGGAAGTGGTTAGGTCATGTTTATTAATGTGATGATGCTACTCAGTGGTATGCATATGACGATGCTGGTGATGTCAGGTTGGCGTGAGGTTGGTTGGCTCTACTATAATACATCAACCCAATCATAAGTGAGCCGCTTCTCAGGCACGGGCAGGGTCGGGAGGGAGATGCCACGCAGGGCATCCGGGCGGAGTGACTCCTTGTAAGTTACAGAACATGCGACGCCTCTTTCAGGATTTGGCAACCTTCTCACTGGTCTTGGCGCCTCCCAGGCGCGATTTCTTGTAAGTTCCAATACATGCGACACCGTCTCCGAATCCCTTCAGGCTCCGGTCAGCGCGATCAGCTGTTGCAAATTTCCGTACATGTGCCTCGCGGTGCTTTTGAACCTCTCCTCCACGGTGGCCGAGTGTGTCAAATGGCTCCGCACGCATCTTGGCGCGAGGATGGTCTGCTTGGCAAAATCTGAATCCGGCAAGTCTGTGGGGGACACATGTCCACGACCGCAGATAAAACGGACGGCTCGCAACTTCTGCTGCGCAGCTTTGGTTCACTCGAGCCTTGCCAAAACCGGATCGAGATTGCACGGACGGTGCGCAGATGGGTGGATCGACGGGTGGATGGAGGGATGCATAGATTAATGCAGGGTATTAAATGAATGGATGCGCAGGCGACATGACAGTAGATGAAATGAGACGGGATGGAAAGGAATGCAAAGGAATGGACGGGAAAGGAATAGAAACGAACGTCATGACATGAACTGAATAGAAGACTGAGTGAATGGGGAGATGCATGGATGGACGATCGAATGGATGATTGTTTTAACGAACGAGTTAATGAATTCATGACTGAATGAAGGTTCCTTGTGAAATTAATACATTCTTTCCTTCCTTCATTCATTTATTCATTCATTGTCTAATAGTTCAAGTAACTGATCAGTGAGTTCATTCATAATGGAGTGATGTACACGTGGAGGGATGATGCAATGAATGGCTGAATGGATGGCTGTAAACGCTTTCGGGACACCCGCTGTCGAGTTATAATTTTCCAGGCAGTGATGCAGTTCCTTACCGGCAGTGTCGACGCCTGGGATGCAGCCTTTGTTTTTTGAAGACGCTCCTGGTGCTTGCGTTGTGCACGAAACTGCTTGGACCAGTGTCCTCTCACGGAGTTCCAAAAGCCATGCTTCATTGCGCGTGTGCGACCCATGGAAAAGTGTTGGTTTCAGGACAGGGTGACCTTGCTACATCTTTCAAGCATGTGCATGTGCAAGATTTAGTGGAAGTTAGTCATTGCAGCTTTTGAACGTTTCGTCTTGTAGTTTGCCAGGATTGCTGGAGATGCTTTGCCAGATTGTGCAGGACCACGAAACGACAAGCGTCCTAAACTCTGTAACCCCATACCCAATACCTGGCAGCCCGGTCGCCGGCCTGAACCCTTGGACCTCAGCATTTCCAGCTCCAGCCCGTTTGTGTCGCCAGCTGTGCGGCATACGTGTCATGCACATGTTGCAGTTTTTTTGTGGAAGCAGTGCCATCATATACCATGTTGACATGCAGTACATATTTCATAGTTCTGTGTAGCATACCACACCATACTGAAACACTGTAGGATGGTAGGCTATTGTGCAGCGGCAGAATGTCATGTGGTCAGCGAGTTGCCGCGGTTGGAGCAGTTTTTAATCGGCGTTTTCAATCAAGCCATGGCTGGACATGGACTTCGCAGCGTGCTGCTTTTGTCGTTGAGCTTTGTCAGGTGCGCCAGTGTGGAGTTTGCACTGGGAGCTCTCGCCAACATTCCTCAACAACACGCAACAGCAGCTGCAGCCTTCATCGACTACCAGAAGAATTTCAATGCTTCCTTGGCCGCCCGGTTAGGCCCTCCAATCATCGAGATCCCTGGTGGAGTGCATCCAAATGCAAGCATGGGAGCCATCAGTTTGAGCATGAAGGACGATGGTGATTCTGACAAGACGGGCATCTAGGTTGCACGTTGGTTCCTATAGAATTTTTAAGGGCCCCAAAACGACGACCAAGGCATGTCCGAAGCCTTGAACTTGCTTCTTGGCCTTGAAGGCAATGCACCTGTGGTCGGATTAGTCGGTCCAGGAAAATCGAAGGTCGCCACGCCGGTTGCTACACTGGCAGGTGTGCGGCAGATACCCCAAATATCTTGCTGTGCCAAAAGCCCCAAGTTGTCTAACAAGAAGGAATACCCCTTCTTTATTCGAACCATGCCACCGGACAGCTTCCTCGCTACTGCCATTTGGCATTGGGTTATACACTTCAATGTCGCAACAGCAGCTTGTGTTTATTCCGACGAGGGCTACGGCCAAAGTCTCTTCGGATCTCTGAATGATCTTGCTCGTGCCAACGGTCAGCAAGACCGCATTCAGGGACAGGGCTTGGGACGGATGTCATTTTCAGACTTCAATTCAGAACAAGCTCGTAAAGTAGCACAGCTTGTGAAACGGATTGGATCCCATTTTGTCATTCTTCTCATGCATGACGCCTTTGCTGGCGGTTTCTTCAACGTCCTTGAGCAAGAGGGCATGCTGACGCCAGCATGGCAAATACTATCGACGGATACGTTCGAAGCAGATGCAGGCAGGAAAGTGGGTTACATGTACCTGAGACCCTCTGGTGAAGGCGCAAAGGCTCCGGAGCTACAGCAGTTATGGTCCCGGCTTTCACCACATGACATGCAAGCCACGAATCAGATGCAACTACCTGTTGGCCTGGTCGGGGATGAGATGTTCGATGAAGGCGACACGGCGAGAACTCGTGGCAGTCATTCGTTTGTTCTCATGAACTCCTCGGTCAATCTCTACTTATGTGTGTGGCTTTGTATACTCATGGTTCCATCCCCCAAAAAACGTGCAGTGTCGGTCAGCCAGCCGGTCAGTCAGTCAGTGAGTGTGTGTGTGTGTGTGTGTGTATATATGTCTTCTTTGCCTGGACTTGCAAGGTGTGGTGTTCGACCCAAGCGCACTCTATAACTTTGACTCGGTGTACGCATACTTCATTGCCATTAACAACCTCCTGCATTCGGGCGTGGATGCAAGTGAAGTCCGCGGCCGCGCACTCTTAGATGAGATGAGCAGGCTACGATTCAATGGCGTGTCTAGGTCGCCCAGTAGTATTTTAATAGCTCCAAAACCGAAGTACCTTGATTTTTTTAGAGGGGTGCTGGGCAGCCTAGGTGTCAGGTGATATGAGCTTCGATAGGAACGGTGACCGGCTGGGGGCTTTTGAGTTCCTGAACGTGCAGACCGATGGCAACATCGCTTCTGTTGCGTCCTTCAGTGCTAAGACATTGAACTTCACAGTTACGGCACCTTTGACATGGATGGATGGGTCAGTGGGGTACTTCCCGCCGCCAGACATGTATTCTTGTGATCCCGGCTTCTACCAGGAGGAGCAAACAAGGCAGTGCAAGAGATGTCCGCAGGGGAACTTCTGTGAAGGAGGGCTGACGGCTCATCTGATGCCCTGTCCCCGAGGTCGGGTTGGCTTTGGTAAAGGGGCCTAAATAGGGGAACATCAGCATTGCTCTTTGTTGAGGGATTTCAAACGAAAAGCCAACCATGCGACGGTCAGATAGATCATGGGGGCACCCTCTTGTTGTACACCGAAAAGAGCCCCAAGAGAGAGGCACTTTTGCTCCCGATGTGGGCATGACCAATTGCACCTCTTGCCCGAACGGCAGTTTCGCCCTGGATGCGGGCTCGGCGGCATGCGTTGCATGTCAGCCTGGCACAGAGGGGCCTTTCGAAGGCATGGAGCTGTGCAGGATCGCTGGTTCAGGGTTTGGAGTTTAAGGTTTAGGGTTTAGGATCGCCTGCCACCACTAAAGCAATCCTAGGCACTGAGTCCTAAACCGTGTTCGGCCCCTGATATATAGGGCTTGAATAATTTTGCTAGCAGGGTCTTGTTTATCCATATCATGGAACCACACGGAATAGTTTGTTTTACACTGCAAGACACCAGAAAAGTCTTAAACAACCCTTACAAACCATTGAATCCCTTTTGCAACCCCTATAAAACCTCTGGCAGGAGCTGTGAGGTGGGCTTCTACATGCCATCGTCGGGAAGCAGTCAATGCCTGCCTTGCGGGCAGAATCAGATCACCCGAGGGCTACTCGGATTCAGGGTCTTAGGGTTCAGGTTAAGGTTTAGGGTTGTGGTTTTCAGGGCCAGGAGTTTCCGGTTTAGCGGAGGCTAGAAGGTCAAGAGGTCATCTCGGAGCCTGGGGCACAGCCAGATCTAGTCCCATCCCAAACCTCTTTTAAAGGTGGTAACCCTTATAACCCTTAAAAGGGCTACTATAGCCCTTATAGCAACGCTTTTTGAGGGTTCCGTAAAGGAACACCCTAAGCCCTCATCTCACAACTCCCAGGCTCGGCTCCACCAGCGAGTCTGATTGCGTTTGTGCGGAGGGGTCCTTCATGTGTCCATCTCAAGGTTGCCCCTGGGCCTTTCTTATGGGCTTTGTTTTTAGGGCCAAGGGTTTAGGGTTTGGGCTTAGCGTTTAGGGTTGAGGCCCCTGGGCCTTTCTTCAAGGGTTTGTTTTTAGGGCCAAGGGTTTAGGGTTTGGGCTTTGCGTTTAGGGTTGAGGCCCCTGGGCCTTTCTTCAAGGGTTTGTTTTTAGGGCCAAGGGTTTAGGGTTTGGGCTTAGCGTTTAGGGTTGAGGCCCCTGGGCCTTTCTTCAAGGGTTTGTTTTTAGGGCCAAGGGTTTAGGGTTTGGGCTTTGGGTTTAGGGTTGAGGCCCCTGGGCCTTTCTTCAAGGGTTTGTTTTTAGGGCCAAGGGTTTAGGGTTTGGGCTTTGGGTTTAGGGTTGAGACTCCTGGGCCGTTCTTGAAGGCTTTGGGGCATTCTCAGGTTCCTTCAAAGGTTCTTTTAAAAGCTTCCGTTTTCAGGGGTACCATACAGATTTACGGCTGAAGGGTTTCAACACGGTCGACTGGTGAAAGGGGGTTTGAGGTTAAGATTCTTTTTGTGATTGTTGATCGAATTTGATGAGAGAGTTTGAGGATAGCACCGTCGTAGAGAAGAAACACCAGGCTACTTTTTCAAGGCTTGCTAAACTCTGAACCCCAAGCCTTGAACCTAACCTAAACTAGACCCTAAACCCTAAACTCCTGAACCTTAAACCCTAAACTCCTAAACCCTGAACTCTTAAATCCAAACCCTAAACGCCAAGCCTTCAAGCGCCGCCCAGGCATCCCATGCCCCGCGGGGCTCTTCTGTCCGGAGGGCTTAGGGCCCCCGGAGCAGGCTGCCGGCTTTTGGACCCTGGGCCCTTTTTAAGGAACTTAGAGTTTAGTTAGGGTTTAGGTTTAGAGGTTTAGGGTTTAAGGGTTTAGAGGTTTAGGGGTTTAGGGGTTCAGAGTTAGGGGTTTAGGGGTTTATGTGCAAGACGTCTGCGGACCATCCAAGCGAGAAGCACGCCAAGATGCGGAACCAGTGTTTTTTTGTTGTGGGTGCCTTTTTGGCGTGGGTGCTCCGGGCGGCGGGCAGCGAGTGAGTGAGTGAGCTCGCACACCCACAGCAAAAACAAAAACGCGCCCCGGACCCTGGATGTCTTTCTGCAGTGGATGCTCAGAGGCGGCGGGCAGCAGGTGAGTGAGTGAACTTGCCGCGCACCTGCAGCAAAAAAAGACACGTCGCGCACCCGCAGCAAAAAATAAACGCGCCCCCCGGCTGGCCGGCCCGCGCACCACTGGATTCCGCCGCTACGGCGCGTCTTTTTCTTTGCTGCGGGTGCGCGAGCTCACTCATTCACTCGCTGCCTGCAGCCCGGAGCACCCACAGCAAAAAAACATCCGCAGGAAAAACAGACGCGCTGCGCACCCGCAGCAAAAACGAACACGCACCGCGCACCCGCTGCAAAAAACAAAACGTGCCACGCACACGCAGCAAAAAAGCACACACAACAAAGAACATAGACACTTTTACCGCCAAGATACTTAACAGGGCGACATACAATATTAATTACAAATTCAAGCATTGCACCGTTTGCGCGCTGCGCCTATCAAGTTTGTATAACAATGCCAGACCACAACGGGACTACGCAAGGAAACAAGGCAAGGCAGTGCCTGTACTGGCGCACATATCTTAGCCCGAGCGATGGCGGGGTAATCCGCGCCATCAAACACCTTATGAAATAGCTCATGTGGCGTTTGTCGGAAATCGCCCGGCACAATGCAACTTGAAGCCACTGGCACTGTACATGCAAAGAGTTGTAGAGTCTGACGCCGCTCAATTTTGCTTTCAAGTTCAAGTCGTTTGCATACATCTTTAAGCGCGTGCAAGAAAACAGTAGCTTGTTTACCAAGCGATGGCCTGCTCAGGGCCAAAGGAGGGTAATCAGCTTCGCAAACGAACGGTTGCGGTACTGAGCCCGCTTGCAAGGTCAAAGGCAATCTGCCTGTACTCGATGCTGCCACGTTGACTGGAGCCAGCCATCCTGTGGACACTACAAAATGCAAATACAGCTCCAAGATGGCAACCCACTCAGAAGGCTCCACCCAAGTGCCCCGCTTCATCCAAGCTTGAACTACCCACAAGAAAGGAGGTCCTAGTAAAGCATCCGCAAAGTCTTGCGGTTGGAAACCAAGACTTGCAACTAGACCGTTTTGAGTCGATGCATTCGAAGGCACAGCAATGTCTGCTGCGCAAGCAGTTTGTTCGAGAACCCGTGTTTGATCATGCGACCGAAAGGTCCCCTAACAGTATTTCCTGCAGCGAAAAAACAAGTTTTGCAACGTGCACATACTCAGCGTAAGCCTGTCGGGCTTTGAAAACAACGCCGGTTACCGTTGGTGGCAGCTCCCGATACACGGATGTTGCAGCTTCATCAACAGCATCGTTGTGGCAGCGCTGCCAACGCTGAGCAAAACTTGCGCCAGGATTGGGCTGACTATGCGATCTAGCATGGTGTCTACGCCAACCGGTCCGTTTTGGAGCAAGCTGTTGCCAAACTGCCCACCACAAGGATGTCTCGTTGTATTGCAAGAAGTGAGAGTGAACATCCTTTCGCCAACAAAATCTTAAACCCCAAAACAACCGAAAGGTTATCAGAGTACAAAGTCGCAGAAGACGCGGTTTGTTTGTTTTTTTGCAAGCGCAGGGCCCTTGGGTAAGGTCCCGTTTGCTCCGACCTTTCACGGGCGCTTTTGGGTTTTACGGATTGGCTTATTAACCACTGCAACCCAAAGTGCTCTGTTTCTGGCAACATCGGATACTCGGCGACACAAGTGAGTGTTATCCATCCATACCATGGAGTGCGAGGCATGCTCTTGTCTGACCTCTGTGGCTGTCGGTATGGCGACGAATTCATGATCTATCAGGGAATGCGGTGGGGCTGTGTCCGACTGGAGGTAATCTATTCGGCGGGAGGCTTCCACAAGGCAGGATTCAGCCCAATGGGGTTTTGGGCGCCCTACTCTATTGGGGCCACGAGTGTGACGATGTGCCGCCGAGGGCATAAAAGGTGGCCTGGGTCTCCATGGATTCAAGGTGTCTGTACAAATGTCCTAACAGATTAGGGCGACCTTGTGAGTACATTTGGGAAGGAGTGATCACGCTTCTAGAGCTGAAAGCTAGTTCTGCCAAATACTGATTGGAGCAGGGGAAACTCGAGGGGTTGATGACCCTGTGATAGTATGATGATTTGATCTTAAAAATGCGCCTAAGGCATTTATAGTGAATGGAGTCCAGCTTCGTGAGTTGTGCGGGAGTGAGCAAAATACTGTCCATGGCGTACATAAGTATTGACTGGACTACAGAGCGATAGACAAGTAACTTCCAATTAGGGGGTAGATGCCCATGCTTCATCAAAGGAGCCAGCTTTTTGGAAGCTTCCATGGCGCGGGAGATACGAGTAGAAACATTCTTATGACTGTTGGCTTTGGGGTCCAGGTAGACCCCCAAGTATTTGACCGCGTCGGAGAGAGGAACACGTAAGTCTTCCACAGGAGAAAGGAGATATTGTGGATCATACTAGATGCGCTGATCTGAATTCAAGGCGAGGTGCTAAATGGAGAACAGTTTGGGCTTGTGTAAAAGAATTAGATAGTAATACCGGGTCATCCGCATACTCTAAATCCCAAAGAGAGGTACCTAGACGAAGTACTCCGGAGATAACTCCATGTTCCAACGTATATTGAGACTCAACGCTCTCGAAGAGATGAGTGAGCACAAAACCAAACAGATAAGGGGAGAGGGGACACCCCTGCCGGAGTTTCCAGCATCTGACATGAATTGCAATGCTGAATTATGACGGTTGTATGGCGATGGTGATGGTGGCAGATATTCTTTTTGAGGCATTGAGGATGAAGAAGACGAAGACAAGGATGATGTTGAGCATGGTCTGATTGTCGACTCATGTCCCGGTCTAGAGCAGCACAACATCATGAGCAGTATCACCGGTGCCACGGCAAGAGGGAAGACAAGGAGTAACACATAAGAACGTCGCGGCAAAAAGAGTACCACCACAGGCCCCACACCACAGGGGGGGCGGGGGGAAGGGCGGAGGATACCATGGGGTGGGGGGGGAGGGGGGGTGTGGCAGCCCTGCATCATATATTCCAAAGAGGAGTGAATGGCTGAAAAGGTAACCGAGTCAAAGGCTTTCGCCCAGTCCAAGAAGACAGCATGGAACACTTCTGTTTGGCGTTCATGGACCTCCAGAAGGCGCCGGAGTATGTGGATCGGCTGCGTAACCGAACGACCTGACCGAAACCCGAATTGGGTAGCACGCAGGCGATGGTCAAAATGCGTAGCCAAGCGCCTCTGGAGCAAGGAGGCATAAATCTTATACATCGTGTTAGTGAGTGAAATGGGGCGATAATTAGAAAGGAGTTTGGTGTCCTTTTGGTAGTTTTCACCTAGCATCACAACTTCGGAGTGGAGCCAGGAGGCCGGAGCCTCGCCAAGGCGAAAACAATGATTATAGTGGTCGAGAAGATAAAGACGAAATACAAACGGAGCGTTCTGGAGCAACTCTGCGGGGATGGCATCTGGACCAGGTGCTTTGCGCTTTCCCAAAGCGCACAGGACTATGTTAAGTTCCTCCATGGTAAATGGGCGGACGGCCTGTGGTATTTCTTCCGTAGGAGGAGAATGTGGTTGCTCTTCCTGCAACGGAGCCTTCCATACTTGGTGTCCGCAATCGACGCAAGAGAAAGCTCCCATTCCTGAAGTGACTCCTCCACCTGGAGCGCCAGTGAAAACCCCGCCTCCGCACCTCCTCACCAACGAAGAGGAAAACTCCGTGGGTATCAGCAGGATCATCAATTTGACGGCAGATTCACAAGTGGTCCGATTTACCAATGGTATCATTCACCTTAGGCAGAAAGACAAAGAACCTGAAGTTATGGTTCAGGACCTCCAAACCCAATCGCAAGCTCCCGCCCCCTCTGCAATGTCAGGATTCACGGGGTTAGCAAGCACTGTTAAGGGAAGCGCTCCTGACACAGACCTAGATCCCATTGAGTGGGGAGACATGGACCCCAATTTCCGACAAGCATTGCAGAACTCCCCGGAACTCCTAAGGCGTACAACACGGTTCGCAACCCCAGAAAGATGGCTCGCCTGGACCCTACCACGAACTCCTTTGCCCCCACCACCAACATAGACCTCCCGGCTCCCAGTGTAGAAATCCCTCCGCCTCAGGTGACCATGGACAATCTCAGTACGGTACTGGCGCAGTACCACGAGCATACAGTACAGCCCTCCCTTGATCTTCTTTGGAATCACATTACTGTAGGCAGGAATTTTTTCCAGGTTGGACCGACGAGCCGTCACGCCACCACAGCATTGCGCTATCATTTTATGCAGACCAAAGATGCCTCCAACATATCTAGAGATGATGTTATTCGCTCCTTCCCATACACCATATACCCAATCGAGATGAAGGACAAACTTTGCTCCCAACTCTCCAAGAACCCTAGTTTTATTCTTCAGGGTTTTCTAGGAACGCAGCCTCAAATCCAACAGGCCGTTGCAGACTTAGGGATCAATTTGGAAGATTACGGAGGAAAGGCAAAGGTTCCGGTCGCCCCTCAGGTAAAGGCAAAGGCAAACGCCACGCTCTGACAAATCCAGATGGGAACGCCCCACCGAAGAAGACAACGAGGAAGAACCGGACAACCCCCCCGTAGCGGGAAAGGCGCCTCTTGGCAAAACCGAAGCTCCTACCAGGATAGGGATAGAGCCCACTCATGAAACACAGGCAAAGGCTCCCGCAACACTTGAGCCGATTCCCGACGGCCGGCTAGCAACCGCCAATGGGAACCCATAGACGAGGTCGGTCCCCAAGCTCGCCCCGTTTGCTGGTGGAAGCCACAGGACTTCGAGCACTACAACCCCTCCACGGACTCCACACGCAGGCGACGAGAGGATGATCGCAACCAGGATAGGCAAACTCGCCCACGAGGCCGTGCCTTGGACGACCCCTCTTTGATTTTCCCCTGCGAAGAATGCATGTCTCTAGCAGGTGCTAACTCTAGTGTTACCACAAGTACCAGATGCACTATGATGAACTCTTTAAGTCCCAAGTGCTCCCGGACGTAGCAAAACCCACACCACGAAACTTTCCAGCTTTCCATGCCCCTTCCCCCTCAACGATGATTGTGAAACTTGCGACGGAGCCCAGCCGGGTAAGTGTTTCGGACTAGGCAAGTGTTCCGCGTGCAAAGCTCTTCGCCAGTATTTTGTTCGCCGTTATGGGGAGATGATGTTGGGGCCTCCAGTCCCTACTGTCATACCCTTGTAGTGGGCTATGAACGCTCTATTTTAGAGTACTTGAGTGACACCACCCACAAGCTACCGCAAGCACTCATGGACAACAACCTATGAGGATCTCTGCGATAGGCAAGCCGACCCAGTCAAAGATTGGTTTTACGCCATTGCTTTTCCAGAAGATGGTTTGGAAGACCTTCCTCGCCCTTATAACGATCCTGAGTATGAAGCCCATAAAGCCTCCTTTTTAACCAAACCATGGCCAGAATAGAAACAGCTCAACAGGCCCATAGGCAACGCCAACCCGCATAGCTACAGTCGTATGATGGTACTCTTCGAAGCGGCGTTTACTCCTGCCGTAGAGGTCATGATTCACTGCTTTGATCTCCCTTTGCCTTCGGAAGTTCCAGACGTCAGCAAAGCAGGTTGGGATGACTCCTCGTTGGTTGTTCAGGAACTTATTCCTTGGAGGGAACTCATTCGCCAATCCTATAGTTTAGCACTGGAACGCCACAGCATTCACAAACGTTGGGACAGTAGTCGCCTCAGGCAGTTAGTGCACACTCTCTTTTCGGATCAGGAATCCTACTTGCTAGACCAAGCGGTAGATCAACTCAATCACATTGTCTTTGGAGATGAAGATTCATGGACTATCTTTGCAGGATACGCCCCTTGGACAAATGACTCCCTCAAAGAGTTCCTCGGTCTGGGGCAAGAGACAAGCATTACAGGATCCCGACAGGGACAATGCTGAATACATGGTCGACTTTCTCAAATCCGTTTCTCTTATTCACTCCCCTTCTCAACAATCTCTCTCCCCTCACAATCTCGTTACACACAAAGAAATGTCCTGCACGGATCCTCTTCTTGATAACCCGAATACGGATAATTGGGCAGCACTGGACCATATTTTGCTCACTAGTCCTCTCAACGAATCGTTTCGGTTTCGGGGCTCCGTTTTCCAACAACTGATTAATTCTAGACATCTCCCTTCGTATGGCACGCTCTCTTGTCAATATCCTGAGCACACAAAACCGGAAAGCAAAATTCAGCTAGACTATGCCCAGACGCAGCCTTCTTATCAGGCGCTGGAATCAGATCTCTTATCTTTTACTCACAACCAGCTCCCGGACCCTACTACTCCCTCCACCCCCCCAACTATACGTGGTAGCATATACGGACGGCTCCTGCCCCAATAACAAGATAGTTTCCCCGGAGAACCCAGCAGGCTGGGGGTTTGCAGTCTCCTGCTCTATGGTCAAGGAAGAACCCTCACAAGATACGGAATGGGAAGTCTCTTTCGGCCCAGTTAAGACAGTACCCACGGACGCCCAGGTACTCCCAGATATTTGGGGCTCCAACAATACAGGGGAGCTTAAAGCTCTGATTGAGCTCTTTGATTATGTCCGTTACTACTCCAACCTCCCTCCGTTTTCTGACGTTACCATTTACACGGATTCGGAATACGCGATGCGCTTATTCTGGGCGACTCCGTTCCTAACACGCATCAACAGCTAGTGACTCTTGCTCAACAGTATTATACTGCGTTGCGCACCCTCCATTATGTTACGCTCCCATTATGTTACGCTCTCTAAGGTTGCAGGTCACTCGGGCATATTAGGCAACGAGTTTGCCGATTCATTGGCAAAAGAAGGAGTGAACGAATATGGCTCCCTGGGCCCGTATTCCTCGGACGAATGGTGGGCTCTTTCTCCGGATGAACAAAACTTGCGTCTCCTAGAACTGATCCGTAAACACATTCCCTTGATCCCCGCCCTTCCAGTCTCTCCTAAAAAACCTTGGATCTCCCCTTCCACGTTGGAATATATCACCTCTTTTCAGTCTCAACAAGACCTTACGGAAGCCGAAGTTAAACAACGCCGCAATAAGATCAAGAAACTTGCTCGGAGAGATAAGAAACAGTTTATCCTGACACATCTCCAGGATGATTTTCATGGCTCCGCCATTCAGCAGTGGCGCACGGCGCGCACTATGCGTAAAGATTTCCGCCCTTCCCCTACCAACCTTATTAACACTAAAGGGAAGCTTGTCTCAAAATCGGCCCGGGCAGGCACCTTGGCGGATTATCTTGCCGACAAGTGTGCCTTGTCATCCATGGCGTCAGCGCCGCTGGGCGGCACTTCCATTGTCCGAGTGTTGTCGCCTAAAGAAAGGAATATGAAAAGCGTGAAAATCCTGGAACAATCCGGAAAACATTCGTGGCACAAGAATGTAAACCAACCCAACAAGTAGAACGAGGGGCCGCTATGTCTCACCTTGAGCCGAAGACGCGGTTTGTACTGTAAGAAACACAGCATACAGCTCAGCACGGAAGTTGTCTTGTCGTCTTGGAAGCATGCCTCTGTCTAGAATTGCGTTATCCATCGAGCAGGGGTTCGCAAGGACAACGGCCCAGGTACTAACCGGCACAAATGCGTGAGGTTGGGTTGAACCATCGGTAGCAAGAGGCACACCATCATCCAAGCAGTCTTGGACAACAGGATGCTCCGAGGTTTCAAACATTTTACGCGCATCAGTTCCTGCAGGAGCCTCTAGCCACAAAACTCGCAACAGAATCTCGTCGTCAATGGTCTGTAATAGACGGGGCGGAAAATGCGCACGAGTTTTTGCGCACTTGCGGCAAAACCGTAGGCGCTGTGCATACCCATCTTCACAACCACAGTGCTTGCATAAAGCCTCCTCACTAGAAAGAAAGTGCCGCTTCCGACCAGGCGACAAAGCAGCACCTACAATAAAACTCCCAACAGTCGAACGGTTGATGACATAAATCCGGCATTACCTTAATGACGCTAGACTATAGGAATTATGGTGCATTCCTTATTCTGGGTAACGCAGGATTTATATCATCAACCGAATGACTGCATTTAGCAACCTTCCTAAGGGAAAGGGACGCCGGCAGGGAAACCATGGGGGCCCTGCTAGACCACGGCTGGCCCGGCAACTTCGTTGCGATCACTTGCCACCAGGCGTCACAAACCGATGCTTTCAAATCTTTTTTGGAAGATAAACACAAATGGATACTTTCACCAGAGGTGCCCAAACACAACAACCCAGGCTGAGGAGCCCAACCTAAACAACGAAGCTGCGCCAACCAGTACGTGTACGGACCTGTCGCAGGCGAACTCGCTGATATCACTATATCCCACTGTCTACAGGTGGACTCCGAGTCTTGCGCACAAACCCTACGCAAGGTATTAATTCGACGGAGCAGGACAAGAATGAATGGTTCATACTGGACTTCAGGGCCAAGCAGGGGAGTAAGGAAATGGTTTCTATGACTCGTTGGACCAAAGGTTGCCCCCGAGTACTTGCCACGCAGTAAGCTGCAAGTCGACAGGGACGTGTTCGCAAACTCACATCCCAAATGCACTGCCGAGTGCACAACGCGCACAAGTACGCAAGGTGCACGTTGCCACTTCATCAACCTTGGTTGCACAGCCTCCACACGGGGTAGCAGACTCGCTGCCATAACCTGCTTACCTACATTAAAGTGCACCCCAACCTTAAACAAACCTGCAAAGGAGAATCTTGAACCAACATGTAGCGAAGCAGTTGCCTGCCTTCAGGGCAACTCGAGCAAACCTTTGTCTTCTCAGATTTAAAAAGCAACTGCATGGTTTGGTGGCCGGGCTCACTTCGTGCAAGAACGGCGCAAGCTGAGAACTGTCCTACATCTGGGCGCTCCAATTGTCGACGCAGCTGACTAAACTAACCCGTAAATCAGAAATCCTAGTGGTCAAAGCCCAAGTAACCACAATCATCCACGACACCGCCAAGGGGCATCCTTAGGCATTCCATCCGTACTTTGGACAGGCCCCCACAAGCCATAGGCAAGTTTAAAATACCTTCCAAGTTTACTGATCAAAATACAGTATGCTTCTGCTTGGGGCGGTGGCCAACCAGTTCGTACAGCCATCTGCATGACAAGATCACGCAGCAATCGGTTATATTATATGCCTGAGATAAATCAAGTGAAACACCGTAGACAGTTCGGTTGGAAGCCATCGCTTCTTCGATTCGCGCAGCAAGATTCCGCGCAGCATCAGTGGACGACCGTCCGGGGATACTGCCACACAGAGTTTCTGGCAAATGAGGCAACCAATGCTGCAAAAATTACTCGGAAGTTTCTTTGCCAAACAGCTGGTACAAGCTTGAGAGAATTGTGATAGGTTTGCCATCTTCAGGAACTTGAGGCTGCTCTACTTTGGCAAGCGAAGCAACAGCAGCCTCACACATTTCATCCGGCCACTCCCCTGTCAGACTGGAATTGAAAAGCAGGGCGCATCTTCTTCATACACACATTGCAGCTCAAAGTTACTAAACACATCCAAACCCTTAGCGTTTCCCACCTTCAAGCGCCGCACAGCTTCAAGCACGTCTGCTGTGGTGACTTTCGGGTCGAAATCATGTAACTGCGGCAAGGCATGGACCAAGTACTGGGCTTGAGATTGCACGACCGGTCGTGAGTGGTTCCAATATGAAGACCAGAATTGTGAAAACTGGTCAAACAACCATGCAGGATCTGTGCACCACGCCTTTTGTTTAACAGTTTTCCTTTACATCTCCATTTTCATCTTCAGTAATAGGGATCTTCAGTCAGCTATCGGGTTTCTTTATGGCAACTTGAAGGTACCATAATAGAGACCTATAGTATCTAGTGCTAACTCAGTTTCCTCATTATACGAACTTGAATATATGGTTCTATAGTACCTGGTAGCGGTTTCTTTGTTATGGGAACTTAATCTAAATTCCTTAGATGCTAAACCCCAAACACTCCTCACCTAGCCCAGGACCGACCCGAACGCTTCCCAATGCGACTTCTCCGTCTTGCGCTGTGGGGACCTCAGCGCTTGGGAGGAGATGCAACCCTCAACCGTGAACCAAAATATAGCGGCCTCAATAATTAGAACAGGTTTTGGGGCCCAGTACACTATAACTACAAAACAACCCTCCCAAAATAGTATCTATAGGTATTCATTAAGGCCCCTATAGTAAAACATGGAACATCTTGAATATAGGGTATAGCTTAAACGCTAAACCCGAAGCCCTGAAAATCGAGTACAGACGACGTAGCAGCTAAGGCAGAGACCGGGCTGAGTGCCCTCAGGGACCTTTGGGGAGCTGCTCCGAAGGGAGAGACGAGGTGGCACTTTCGGGCACTTTTTTTAGGGTTTGGGGGTTTAGGGTTTTCGGGTTGAGGGTCCAAGGTGCAGAGTATAGGGGTTTAGGGTTTAGGGTGAGGGTTTAGGGTTCAGGGCTTAGAGTTTAGGGTTTTCTTTCATGGTTCCTCTAGAGGTGTACTTCCCTGTATGGTTCCTGTAAAGGTGCCTATTCATAGATAGTTTTTAGGTGCCCACAACCACAACCCAGGAGAGGGGCAGGCGTGTAACAACTGCGAGCCGGGCTACTACTCCCGAGGCTCGAGGGTTACTACGCGGTGTATTATAAGGGTTACTGTACATTGTAAAGGGTTACTATAAGGTTATTACAAGGGTTACTATAAGGGTTACTATAAGGGTCACTATGCGGGTTGCTATAACACTTACACTTACGGTTATTACAAGGGCTACCATGGAAGTTGCTAGAAGGGCCGCAAAAAAGGCTATACGGGTTGTGGCTGCCCCCCAGGCTCAACGTGTGAACGTTGTCGTGAGGGGGATGCTCTTCCGGTCATCTTGCTCTTGATTATGCTGCTTGCCCTCCTCGCCTTCGTGAGTAACTCCAATTGGGATCCAAGTCAAGTGAGTGCCTTGCTGCATCAAAGGCTGGGGTTTTATATAGGGTTCAGGGTTTAGGGGCTTACATCAGAGACAAACTCCGCCAAAAAATAGGTTTCGGTGTCGGGGGTTCCGGGCTGCTGTTCTTGCGGCCCGAACATACGATGAAACCCAAATCATTGAAACCTCTGATATGCACGTGACATGACTGCGACATGACTCCCAGTGTCTCGCAAAATTGTGTCGAATTGGTTTCGCAGATTTATTGCAATGTTGTTCTGCAGCATAACCCAATTCGAAAGTGGCAGTAGTTTTGGGTGGTCTTCTGCGCAAGCCCGGGATCATCTACGTAGTTCCTCGAGTAGGGTCACGTGACGAAGATTATCGAGGATATATAACCATCTGGTGTTGTTTGGATAGAGATTGCAGCGTCATTATCGTGATGTTGGTTTGGGGTTTGGAGTTCGCGCTTTACAAAGTCTGCCGATATTGCAGTAATATGTGGCTCTCCTCAGTGATGGCTCCAACAACCGTAAACCAGAAAAAAAACTACACCCTAAACTCCTAAACTCTGAACCAGAAACCCTACAATCAGAAAATCATAAAGCGTTAAGAACTCTTGCAAAAGCTCTGCAACCCAGCAAGACCTTTTTGAATGACAAAATGCTTCTACAGCTCGACAGTTCCAAACCCTACCAACACCCTAAACCCTTAAACCCGAAATCCCCGCACCCTTAACCCCTTCACCCCATAAGCCCCACACCCTAAACCCCTACACCCTAAACCCCTTAAGCCACTCCACCCCAAAGTTAGCCCCTTGACCCCTTAGGCCCTGAACCCCTGAAGCCCCAAACCCTTAACCCGTAACCCTAAACCCATAAAACCCTAACCCCTTAACCCCTTAAGCCCTTAACCCCTTAAGCCCTACACCCCCCTTAAAAGCCTAAACCCTTAAATCCTGAACTGAAGGTCTGAATACCGTCACGGCGGCCTCACTGACCAGCCAGCTGCTCATGGCCATCCAATCCCTGGGTTCGATCCGAGACTAGGTACCGATTTGAGGGTTTGCGACTAGGGTTCAGTGTTAGGGTTTAAGGGCTTCTAAAAGTGACGAGAACCGATTCTAATTCCTGGAGAGCAATTGCTAATCTTACGGTATAGGGTTTTGAGTTCAGCCTAGCATGCTTTACTTTTCAATAGGGCTTAGGGTTTAGGGTCTGGTTGTCAGTTTCCTTACTGTTTATTTGGAGAACGATTATACCCTAAACCGGGGGGGATGTTGATATCGACACCCAGGCGAGCTGTCCATCAACTGGCAGGAGCCGGTGAGTTTCGAAGTGGTTACGGTTGGGGGTTTGGAGTTAAGTGGGTTTGTCGAAGTTGATTCAATGTGAGGTTTATGGTTAAGCGGAATTCAGATTTCTCTGAGGTTGTGGGTTTGAAGGGTGTTGGCGAATGATAGGGATGCATGAGAAACAAAGATCTTCCTTCAGGGTAAACCTGTTGTAAGGCATCACGGGGCAGGAGCCAGTGGCGACTCTTATCAACCTCACGAAGCTGGTGATGTTCGACTTCCATTTCATCCGCACTTCTTGCTTCTTCGGCACCGACAATCCCGTACTCTATTTTGTCGGCCGATTGCTTACATGCCCGGTGGCTTGTGCTCTGCTACTGTGTGCTTGGGTCCTGCAGAAGATGCTCGGACGTCACAAGCCATTCAACACGGTGTTGAATCAGTGTGGAGTGATGATCTTTGCCTTCTTCCTGTCCATCACCCGCGCGACCCTGATTCCATTTCAGTGTGTCGAGAACCCAAATGGAACTAGCTCAATGATGCTGCACCCGGGCATCATTTGCTGCTGGGTTCTTGTTCAGGCAGTTTATTTCAACCACTATAACCAGACAAGCATGTATTATGTATATACACACGTATATATGTATGCATCATATATCATCCGTGCATACATATACATCATGAATGTGTGTCTCTAGTATGGCAAGTCAAACTACGTTCCTCCAAAAACCTAGGTTTTCATGTTATAGAGTCATCATGAGACTTTTAGGCTATGCCGTAAACGCACCTGAACCTTGAGCAACAGCCCAGGCTACCAATCGGAGGAGCATGCCCTCTTTGCTGCACTTTCTGTGGTAGGAGCCCTGCTTGCAAGACAACATCCTAATCCAAACGAACAAAAAGCTAAACCCCTAAACCCTAAAACTAAGTACACTTCCCGATTTGTGAGGGTTTAGGTTTCGGTTTGGAGTTTAGGGGTTTCGAGTCCGAGTTTCCGGTTTAAGCTTGGAGTGGAGGGAGTGTGCGGGTTTGGGGTTCGGTTTTGGGTTGACAGTTCGACCCTAAGCCCTAAACCCTAATCCGTCTGATATAGGGGCCTAAACAATACTATTGTGAGGGTTCCTTATTATAAGCATAGTACAATGGGCCCCAAAACCTTATTTTACTAGTACGGCCCCAATATTTAGGGTCTTGGGTTTCCAGTCAACTTAAGGTTTAGGATTAAGGTTTGAAAGTGTAGGTTGGGGTTAGGGGTTTAGGATTTGGGTTTACGGTTCAAGGTTTGAGGCTTAGGGTGCAATCCCGAATCTTTCCACATTGTTGTGAGGAGTTGTGACTCAGCCCTTGGCTATCCTGGTGTTGGCCACCTACGTCATCTTCACGTATCCATCGCGTGTAGCCGGTGGCAAGGGGCTTCGCTTCTCCACGCGATATCGTTTCCTTCTTCACAGGTTCAAGCCTTCGCCCCTTTGTCATAGGTGGATAGAATACTTATGAGTACTTGATTAAACCCAATAAGGAATGCAAAATTAGATTTTAAATACTATGCCAACCATGAGCTAGGTCCTACTACTACGGCTTGGTCCTCCTCTACCGCAATGCTATCATCGCTCTTCTGCCTACGGTTCTGGTCGGCGTGCCGGAAGTTCAAGTACCGTTAATGGGCATCATGTTGCTGGCTGTCCAGAACCTGTCCTTGCAACTGGCGCCCCAGTACGGTTGATGATAGATATCCTGCATTACCTTGATGGCCCCAGACTATGGAAATTATGGTATGTTCCTTGTATGGGTAATGCAGGATTTGTATCATCAACCGTAGTACCCTTTTGCTCTTGTTCAAGCGGGTTCACCTTGTCAAAACTGCGCAGCCCTTACCATGAAGAAGATATGGGGGAACCTAGGCAAACTGCGCCATGGCGAACACAAATGGCCAATCGCGTCGACATGCTGTTGACGGACCTTCTTCTCGTTGCTTGGCTGGTCTTGAGGCTGCTTCCGTTTTAGTATTAAGCCGGCACTGTTTTTGCAGTGGCTCCAAATCCCTGTCATTAAGCAACGTAGACCTTCAACAATACAGAGATCTTTAACATGGGGGTTTCTGGGAGGTCCAGAACCCTTATAACACTCTTTTTCATCCCCAAGCTTAAACGCCTTACACCCTGCACGGCTCTACAAAACCCTAAGCCCTAAACCGAAACCTACACCCTAAGCCTCAGGTCACTCTGCTCAGTGCCGGTCCTCTGCTGCTACTGGACGAGGCTTCGTCCACGGCCGTGCTCGGTTGGCTTCTTTGTGCAGCTTTGTCCCACCGCAGTATCCTTTTACCACTCTTTTTTTGGGGCTTCTTTATTCACAGGGACAACCCGATCAAAATGGGTGTAACCCTAAACTTATCATACCAGGGGAAACCCCAGGTGCCCATCCTGTCGATCTTGCTTGTGGTTCTTCTTGGCTTCCTGAGACTCGCGGTGAAGGCTCCATGGTTGCCATTGAATCGCTGCCTAAGCCTCAAAAACCCGATCCGCAAAGTATAGCTGTGGGGGCGGGTGCACGCTTGGGGGGCAGTGGGATAGTAGTGTTTCGGGTTTAGGGTTGACCGTGTTGTTTAACATTTCAGCAACATCCAAGGCCATCAGGCAGAAGAGGGAGAAGCTCTACGACATCTTCCTATGTCAGCATCTTAATTGCTCCGTTCTTGGTCGGACACAGGGAAAACACAAAGGTAACCGTAAGACCTCAACATAGATTCATGGCGGCTCCTTTCTTACGTCTTTTCAAATCATTAAAAAAACTTGCAGGAAACCCCGCCAAAAACCAGATAAATCACTGGTAACATCCAGAAAGAGCACTACTTAAAGGCTCATTGGGACTGAGTAAGTAGGTTATCATTGGGATTATAAGTCCCCTAAGTGGGGTTATCCTTCTGATCACCTACTTATACCCTTACTTACTAAGTCACTAAGTCCCGTGAGCGTTTAAGTAAGGTCACCACAAGGCAGGGGGTGGGAGCTTGAGCCGCTTGATGAAGCTCGTGATTCTGCAGCACTCTTCCGCCCGGGCGGCTTGACTTTTCAGTCCTACCCTTCGACCTGAGGTTTAGGGGACGCGGTTTGGGTTTTACGGTTTAGGGTTTGGGGTTGAAGGTTCTCCCTTCTAAAGAGATGAATGGGACAACTTTATCCTTGTTGTGACGGCGCTGCTGTATGGCCTACAGTAGGTGTTCTTGGACAGCGACCAGCTTCAGAACCTCGACTTGTTGTTTGACATCATCCGGACATCGACAAAGAACGTGGTCGTGGTGCTCACCGGAGAGCTGCTGTCTAGAAGTTGCTGGGCAATTTGATCTTCAAGTCTAGTATAGTCTCTCCTTATGAACAGTTTAAGAAGGAACAAAAAGCGCGGAACTAGCCCTACAGGCTGGTGTGCGGGAGAGATCGTAACCGCCTGGAAGAATGACATTCACACGGTGCCCTTGCTCTGCGAAGGTTTCGAAAGGCTGTCTGACGAGGCATACGGGTACCCCAAACCCTAAACCCATAATTGTGGTCATGTAAGGGAATCCCAATCCCAACAACTTAACGCTCTCAACATACTAGAAGAGTTATTCCCCTATGCGGCCCGTCTGGAGGGTTCCTAAGCCTCAAATCTTAAAGCCGAAAGCCTAACAAAATCTCAAACCCACGCACGTCTTTCTTGAAAGCACACGTTATTGTGTTTGCTTGGTTGCGAGGCACAGAAGCAGATCCCTTCACTTTGGACGCCTCACCAAGTTGTACCCAGGCGCTTGTTAAGGAGTCTTGTTCAAGTCACAAAAAGAAGGAACAGGGTGTAGGGTTTGGATTTAAGGGGAACATGGTGCAGGTTTGGGGGTTAGTCAGTTTATCTGCCTCCTTTTATCGCCTATAGGAGCCTCATAGCACCCACAGAAAAGCCCTTGTGTGTGCCTACATTGTTAGCACAATCGAGGTTCCTTAACAAGAGCCCAGGCACAATTGGCAAGCTACGGGATCCAGCTTGATGATGTGAACTTGGCACCCTCGGTGGCACAGTGGGAGATTTTTGATGCAAATTGGGTCATAGTCTGTTGAAGAGGTGTCTCTGCACAGATATTATATCAAGGCTTGTCGGGGCCCTTGCGCGGGCAACCAGAGAACGCCTTAACGCCCCACCGCCAGAAACCCTAAACCCTAAACCCTACAGTAGGCGTTAAAGCCTCGAAGCCTCAAAACCAAGAATAGGCCTAGAACCGAGGCTTGTGCACCCTGAGGCCCTAAAGACTTGAAGCCCAAACCTACCTCTAGGATCCTTTAGGAACCCTTGAAAGAAGCTTTTTTTATCCTCATAGAATCCTACAAAGCACTCTTTAGGAATTTACAAGGCAAAAACCCTGAACCGTAAACCCCGAAAGCTCTAAGCCCTTAACCCTACAACCGAGGCTTATTCATGGCTGCAGCATGAGCTAACTCCTCTCCAAATGGCCCGCTTTGGTCCAGCGAGGATCTCAGAAGTGTTTGAAGGCTTGGGTTTAGGGCGTGGGCTTTTTAGGGGCTCTTTCAGCGTTTGATAGACGCTTATAGGGGTTTGTGACATTTATAAACAGGCTTTATATGGTTTCAGTGGATTCGAAAACTAGGGGTCGTTGCAATCAAGATCCTGCTATGCAGGGTTGCATGTTGGGGTCGCTTATTTTCCTAAGTGATGAATGTTTTTTATGATGTGTCTTCGTCATAACTGTAGTCGTACTTGTGACATCTATTTTGCTGCGTGGCAGACTTCTGACAGGCTCATGGCTCCTAAACCCTAAGCTTCAGCCCTAAACGCCCAGCACCCGTTTGTAGCTGAATTGGATCATGTCCGGTGCCAGTCGCTCACATAGAACGGCATGCTCACAGCTAGAACTTCCCAGGTTTGTGGCAGGGAAAAGGTGGTCGTGGAGCTTATGAACGTCTGTGGATTGTCGTCTCGTCGAACGACGAGCAAGACGGCCGGACATGTCTCACGACCCCGGATTCTCATTTTGAGCTCCTATATGGAGGCAGAGTATTTGTCCGCTTGCGAGGTCTTTCAAATTCTTCTACAAGCACACCTCCATGTCGAGTGCGAGGTTGTGCACGATTTTCAGCAGATTGCCACATGCAAGCCTTTTGCCTACTACCTCATTGCCTTGCTTTTCCGTGGCATCCTCCGGGACGAAGATTTCATCAAGCTTCTCCTGCATCTGGGCAGCTGCTAAGAAACTGGACAACGTACCGAAATATGAAGCGATCGTAAAACGCGGATTTCTTATACTGATTACGTCGTTGAGGTTCTGAGACCACTGACGAACCCTTCTAGAACATCAGCTCTTATGGAAGCCTCGGGTTTTGCCGGCTGCATTGAAGAGCGTCCTAAACCCCATGCGCTCACCTCTTAACCCGAAACCCAAGCCCTAGTCAAGTCGCTCAACCCTTAGCCCTGAACCCCAAGTGCTAAACCCTAAACCCTAACCAAGAAAGCTACACAGAGCACCGGCAGAAGCGGAAAGCGTTCGAAACAGCTGTAAACGAATCCGATCAGAATCCATACAAAACCAACCCTAAACGCGAATCCTTAACCCCGATGAAACCAACCCAGGTATGCTACTCAGACTTGTACCTCGTCAAAACGGGCCTTGGAATTGGTGCCAGTGGCTACCCGGATCTCCGCAGGAAGTATTTTCTCGTATAAGGAGCCTTTTTTTCTCGCAACTCTTAAATTTTAAGTTGGGTTGCGTGAGAGACCTATCGGATTTTGGAAGGGTTTCATAAGGGTCGTCAGAGACTACGATAGCTCCGTACTTTATCGTGGGCTAAACCCGAACCCTGAACCTCTAACCTAGGCCCTAAACCCTTGCCTACATTTAAATTCATTAACCTAAACCTCGGGCCCAGGGATTCCTAAAGCCCACAAGAAAGCAATGCACCCTAAATGACAGAGCTGGTGTGGTTAGGGGTTTAGGGTTTCTACTTAAAGTCTCGTCCTGAGTGGAGCGGTTGCGGAGTCTCTCGGAACTCTGGCTTAAACCCGGGCCCTAAACCCTCAAAGCTAAACCCTCAACCCAAAGCCTGTGCAACAAAGAAACCTAAACCCTATGACTGCCATTAGGTTGCCGACTCCAACTTCGAAGTTCCAAACGTCGACGCGAGGTGGCACGCTGGGAGCCCGCTTGGGCTTCAGGTTTTCAAGGTTTTTGAGCATAGTTTTGTGGGTTTTCGGGGCCTGGAGTTTACGATTTTATGGTTTGGGGGCTTTAGGTCGAAGGTGGTCTTGCTTTTAGGTGGCTCCTGGGACTCCTGGGAGATTTGCATTCATGTGTGGTCACATCTTGAAGGCAGTGCAACCCTTACAAAACCGTATCGCATTGCAACCCCTGTATAACCGTATCAGATTCTTCAAGCCCCATATGCAACTATCAAGAACTGTATTAAAACCCACGTCCCAGCGTATAACATCCTGTAAGACCCAAAGGCCTAAACCCTAAACTCAGGATAGTATGAAGAAGAAGTTCGGCTGCCGTGCTCCTCCTGGTGGGCCGGCACACCAGGATCAGGCTCCTTCTTGCGAATGAAGTACATTTTGTTTGGGAATCTACGGCTTAGGGTGGAGGGTTTAGGCTTTGGAGTTTAGTGTTCAGAGTTGTTGATTTAGGGTTTAGGGTTAGGATTCAGGGATTAAGGTTCAGGGTTTCGGTACCAAATTCATACTCTACTATACACCAGAACAAAATGCTAGAGAGCTTTCCAAAGCCCTCTACTCTAGGGGTTTTCTCCTTTGCCGTAAAGCCAATAGGTCCTGTTGAAGTCATTTAGGTTTTGGGGGCTTGGAACTAGGGATTCGGGATATAGAGCTTGATGGTCTTGGGGTCCAGGGCTTACATTTTTTCGGATTTGGGAGGGTGTTGACAAGCTGGCGAAAGAGAGAGGGTTTTTTCTCATAAGACAGCCTCGTCAAAAGGAGAACTTATAAGATTGTCTGTTATTTGGGGATAGGAATGGTAGCAATGAGTGGACTGGAAACCATCGGCAAAACAACTTTTCAATATCTGTAAGCTGGGTGGTCGGGCACGTTTGCACCCGAGATAGCAACAATGAATATCTAGAACACGAGAGCAATAACGATACTTTCATGATAGTACGAACAGAAAGCTACACTTCTAGTAACGATGATAGTCTTCGAAATTGTTGATCGTCGTAGCAGCACTGTAGCACTGAATAGAGCTCCTTGCAGAACCCTTGTGAGACCTTCCTAACGCTCAACGCTTTGCGACGGACGGTTGCGACCATGTTGTAGAGCACACAGGATCCTTGATTGGGGTCGTCTGAGGGTTGGATATGGGCTCCTTTATCTAGACCAAAACAAGAAAAACGAATCCTCTATGCAGCCCTTTGGGGACCGGCATGGGGACCTGAGGATTCTCAGCCCTCTGGAAACCCTAAGCCCCCTCGCCTGACCAATTTTAGCAGGACCCCTAATATAGTTTAAGGAATATTCCTGAATTGAGGGGTATTGGGCTCTCTAGGTTCTTGCTCACTGCATCCCGGCCCAGGTTTTTCGAAACTTGTGCACAGTGCTGGCCTTGCCATTCACACCTCTAGCATCAGAAGGTCTGCAAGAGAGGCAGGTGGCGGAGATCGCATCGCGAATCCACCGATATCAGGACGCTTGGCTCTGTCCAGGCTTTCTACAATGATATAGTGTACTATGTGACGGTGTAATATACTGCAATATACTATGTTATATATATATATATATATATATATATATATCGTAAGATAGTACAGGTTTGCTAGACTTCCGGTTGCAAGATTCAGAGTAGTTGGGTGTTCGCTGCGGAGGGGTTCCGTCATCGAATCTGCAGCCCTAAATCTATTCGACCTCTTGATATCTCAGCCGTAAACCCTATAACCTCAACACTAAACCCTAAATCCCCTCGACAAAGGATCCTCTCTGAGGGCTCGAGGTATGTCGGAACTTCCGAAACCTCCCAGACCCCAGTAGGGTTACAAACGTAGGGACCCCATACTACTACAGGGTACTCTACCAGAACCCCGTTATGGGATCTACTTTTTGGATTCTTGCAGGGTCTGGGTCGGGGCGTCAAAATATCCTTCAAAAATCCACCAAAACCAACTGAACACCCTAAAGTGCCCGGGAGCTTAAATCATTAAGACTAGTGTTTCTTCGGTGTCTTCATGATGAGTGTGGATTCAATGGACTCCTGATTAAAATTGCAGTTCCGAGGTTGCTTTACTTAACTTATCCCCACAAAGTGCCGTCCCTCCGTCATTCTGGTGCTTTGTACCCCAAACCGTGTTCTGATGATCAAGGTTTAGGGGTTTAGGGTTTAGGGTCCCTATATCCCAGAACCCTTAGAGAATCGCTTGCAGTGGGCCGCCGAGGATCCAGTCACGGCTGCTCCAAAAGACGAGAACGAAGATCAGCTCCTGCGTCGAGGTCCTAAACCCTGAACCCAAACCCCAAGCACTAAACCCTGCACCCTATGGGCTGCGACGGATACAGACTAGTGCAGTTGCAAAAAGGCCCTCAAAAAAAAGAAACCCTGCACCCTAAACGCTAAACCCTGCGTCGAGGCAGTTTCCAGCCAGCCCTTGAGAATCTCCATGCACAGGCCCGGCTTTAACCGCGGGATTCGGGTTCAGGGTAACCGCGATGTGTACTTGTGATGGAGCATTCCTGAATGAACCCTGCACCAACCCTAAACCCTAAACCCTAAACCCTAAACCCGAACCCTAAACCCTAAACCCTACACCCTAAACCCTAAACCCTAAACCCTAAACCCTAAACCCTAAACCCTAAACCCTAAACCCAAACCCTAAACCCTAAACCCTAAACCCTAAACCCTAAACCCGAACCCTAAACCCTAAACCCTACACCCTAAACCCTAAACCCTGAACCCTGGGTTTCCATCCTGAACTCGCAATCCCCAGCAACCCCATCATGAATCCTACGGCCTGATCTAGAGATTGCAATGATAGCCATAACGTCACTGTACAGTCTGCACAGAAGTGTAGTTGTACTATATATATATATATATATATATATATATATATCCCAAAGCCCTACCTCTATGTATCCATCCCGGAAGTGCTTCTTAAGTCCAAGTACAGCGCTTTGCAGTCGTTTCTAAAGCCCTGCAAGCGCTAAACCCTGCATCCTGATAACCTGAAGATGCCTTTGTGGACCCGAATTTCTACACCGAGACCCCAAGCCCTAAACCCGAAACCCTAAAGGAATCATTGGTGGCTGATGTCACGGACGATCGCAGCCAGACTTCGGATGATGAGAGGTCACTGGGTCTTTCAGTATCCAAGCTCTCCAAGATCCCCTGAGTTTTCCGGTAGTTGTCAAGGTTTAGGGTTCAGGGTTTAGGGTTTAAGTTGTATGATTTGAAGTGAGTTAAGGTGTATTGCTTAGTTTAGAGGTTTTGGAGTCTCTGGGCAATGGCCTTTCGCTCGCAGAAGCGGTTCTACCCGTTTTTTTAAACAAGTTCCCCACCCTAAACCCTAAACCCTGCGCAGATATTCGGGGGTTCGAGTCGTTGTTTTAGTTGCGGATCTGGCTTCTACGCTTTTCCCAAAGGGGAAAAGGAGGGACCCTTAATGGGGACCCCTACCCGATAATGGGGCTACAAAATGGGTATATAATAGCTATATTAAGGGTATATACCTAGGGGTCCTTTAAAGGGTCCTTTTACCCTTGAATTTTACCTTTTGCGTTTCGGAGGCTTTCATTGGAATTACTAAGCCTGAGTTGCAGGAACGAAAACCCTAAATCCGAAACCCTCAAAGGGTACGCTTGCAAAGCAGAGGGCTGCTGGGAAACCAAGGTCTACTGGCACACCACGGTCCGAAGAAGCGAACATGGTGGAATTTGTTTTCTAACGCAATTTGCGATCACCATGGGTACATGCCATGGTCCTTTTAAACCAAACGGTGTAGCTGTGTGTCCACAGAGAGGCGTAAGGTGGGAGCTTTCACAAGATTCCCCCTAACAGTTTTTGTGCGTTTGAAATGTTCTTCGGACTTCTTCGCGCGGTGATCGGATTGATCGTAGCGCTGGGGCAGGAAAAAGGCCTCAAGTGCATGACACCGACTCCCCTAGCTCTGAGATATAGCATGCGGAATACTGCACGCCGCAGATTGGATTTAAGGACCCTTGTTTACGTCAAGGTGTAATGTAGGAACCTGATTAAGAAACCCTGGTTTTGGGGTTTAGGGGTTAGTACAGGGGGGCTTTCTGATTCTGACAGCGAGGATTTTGTTTTTTGGGATATTCTAAAGTCAAACCAGAAGGGATGTCCGGCCTCTGCATAATAATCTGTAACATTGAAACAGCACCAGGGTCCCCAATGTATATATATATATATATATATATGTATTATACATAAAGATATAGATATAGAATACAGATATAGATATAAATGGGTCCTCCATACTAACCCTAAACCATAAGCCCTAAAGCCCAGTTAGCATGATACAGAATCCGAAGCCATAAACCCTACCTAGGCCCTCAGTGGCTGTCTGAAGTTCGAAGGTCTGAGGCGAAAAGCATAGGATCCGGCGATTGGCTTCAAGGTTTAGGGCTTAAAGGGAACTCCAGAAAGTTGGAATATGGATTAATGGTAGGATCCCCTATAATTTACCTTAAAGGGGTTACGATAATGATATTCCAACTTTCTGGCTTCTACTGTAGGGCTTCGGGTTTAGTACGACCACTCACTACGAATGTGAGGAACCCCACACTTAGCGCTCCATTCAAAACCTCAAACCCTGCAGCCTAAGCCGCACACCTTAAATCCTAAACTCCAAGCCCCTAACCCCAAAACCCTAAACCCAAACCCTACACCCCTCGGTTATTATCTTGAAAACCCTTTGCTGCCGAACTTCCAGTTTCAGGAGTATCTACGTAGGGCTTTCTTACACAACAGAAGGACCTTATTCAGGAGTCCTCATTAGAAGCATCCCGTTAGTTAAGGCAGTTTAAGAGTCCATGCAATGAAGATCCGATTGGTGCAGGTTTTATGTTCACTTCCTTGTTCTCAGCGTTTCAATTAGGGTGATCGGTAGCTTGCCAACCACATGACTCGGAAGCGGGCTCGCTTGTGTTTTCGGTTTTGGATTTTAAGGTTTACTTGTGCCCAAGTAGAAGGAGCAGGTCACGGATTCGCACGACCACTTCGCTGCAGTACAGCACGTTCACAGAAGGCTGGAAGCATTACTAGGGCTTAGGGAAGGGATCTACCGTTATAGTACCCTCATAGAAACCCTTACAGATCTCATTAAGGAGCCGTAAAGCTAATCGGGTGCAGCCTTGTTTGCAGCAGGGAAGACAGCTTCGAGTCAGATGTCAATCCCGATTGACCGCGAGACCCGAGTATATGTTGAATCATGCTATGGGTTCCTCTACAAGATTTATTGAATTTGCTTATTCTAGGTGTTTCCCAGTCTTGGGTGGCTGAGATTCTTCGCCACCTGTGCGGTATACCTGTCATGCACATGTTGCAGCTTTTGTGGAAGCAGTGCCATCATATACCATGTTGACATGCAGTACATATTTCATAGTTCTGTGTAGCATACCACACCATACTGAAACACTGTAGGATGGTAGGCTATTGTGCAGCGGCAGAATGTCATGTGGTCATCGAGTTGCCGCGGTTGGAGCAGTTTTTAATCGGCGTTTTCAATCAAGCCATGGCTGGACATGGACTTCGCAGCGTGCTGCTTTTGTCGTTGAGCTTTGTCAGGTGCGCCAGTGTGGAGTTTGCACTGGGAGCTCTCGCCAACATTCCTCAACAACACGCAACAGCAGCTGCAGCCTTCATCGACTACCAGAAGAATTTCAATGCTTCCTTGGCCGCCCGGTTAGGCCCTCCAATCATCGAGATCCCTGGTGGAGTGCATCCAAATGCAAGCATGGGAGCCATCAGTTTGAGCATGAAGGACGATGGTGATTCTGACAAGACGGGCATCTAGGTTGCACGTTGGTTCCTATAGAATTTTTAAGGGCCCCAAAACGACGACCAAGGCATGTCCGAAGCCTTGAACTTGCTTCTTGGCCTTGAAGGCAATGCACCTGTGGTCGGATTAGTCGGTCCAGGAAAATCGAAGGTCGCCACGCCGGTTGCTACACTGGCAGGTGTGCGGCAGATACCCCAAATATCTTGCTGTGCCAAAAGCCCCAAGTTGTCTAACAAGAAGGAATACCCCTTCTTTATTCGAACCATGCCACCGGACAGCTTCCTCGCTACTGCCATTTGGCATTGGGTTATACACTTCAATGTCGCAACAGCAGCTTGTGTTTATTCCGACGAGGGCTACGGCCAAAGTCTCTTCGGATCTCTCAATGATCTTGCTCGTGCCAACGGTCAGCAAGACCGCATTCAGGGACAGGGCTTGGGACGGATGTCATTTTCAGACTTCAATGCAGAACAAGCTCGTAAAGTAGCACAGCTTGTGAAACGGATTGGATCCCATTTTGTCATTCTTCTCATGCATGACGCCTTTGCTGGCGGTTTCTTCAACGTCCTTGAGCAAGAGGGCATGCTGACGCCAGCATGGCAAATACTATCAACGGATACGTTCGAAGCAGATGCAGGCAGGAAAGTGGGTTACATGTACCTGAGACCCTCTGGTGAAGGCGCAAAGGCTCCGGAGCTACAGCAGTTATGGTCCCGGCTTTCACCACATGACATGCAAGCCACGAATCAGATGCAACTACCTGTTGGCCTGGTCGGGGATGAGATGTTCGATGAAGGCGACACGGCGAGAACTCGTGGCAGTCATTCATTTGTTCTCATGAACTCCTCGGTCAATCTCTACTTATGTGTGTGGCTTTGTATACTCATGGTTCCATCCCCCAAAAAACGTGCAGTGTCGGTCAGCCAGCCGGTCAGTCAGTCAGTGAGTGTGTGTGTGTGTGTGTGTGTATATGTCTTCTTTGCCTGGACTTGCAAGGTGTGGTGTTCGACCCAAGCGCACTCTATAACTTTGACTCGGTGTACGCATACTTCATTGCCATTAACAACCTCCTGCATTCGGGCGTGGATGCAAGTGAAGTCCGCGGCCGCGCACTCTTAGATGAGATGAGCAGGCTACGATTCAATGGCGTGTCTAGGTCGCCCAGTAGTATTTTAATAGCTCCAAAACCGAAGTACCTTGATTTTTTTATTTAGAGGGGTGCTGGGCAGCCTAGGTGTCAGGTGATATGAGCTTCGATAGGAACGGTGACCGGCTGGGGGCTTTTGAGTTCCTGAACGTGCAGACCGATGGCAACATCGCTTCTGTTGCGTCCTTCAGTGCGAAGACATTGAACTTCACAGTTACGGCACCTTTGACATGGATGGATGGGTCAGTGGGGTACTTCCCGCCGCCAGACATGTATTCTTGTGATCCCGGCTTCTACCAGGAGGAGCAAACAAGGCAGTGCAAGAGATGTCCGCAGGGGAACTTCTGTGAAGGAGGGCTGACGGCTCCTCTGATGCCCTGTCCCCGAGGTCGGGTTGGCTTTGGTAAAGGGGCCTAAATAGGGGAACATCAGCATTGCTCTTTGTTAAGGGATTTCAAACGAAAAGCCAACCATGCGACGGTCAGATAGATCATGGGGGCACCCTCTTGTTGTACACCGAAAAGAGCCCCAAGAGAGAGGCACTTTTGCTCCCGATGTGGGCATGACCAATTGCACCTCTTGCCCGAACGGCAGTTTCGCCCTGGATGCGGGCTCGGCGGCATGCGTTGCATGTCAGCCTGGCACAGAGGGGCCTTTCGAAGGCATGGAGCTGTGCAGGATCGCTGGTTCAGGGTTTGGAGTTTAAGGTTTAGGGTTTAGGATCGCCTGCCACCACTAAAGCAATCCTAGGCACTGAGTCCTAAACCGTGTTCGGCCGCTGATATATAGGGCTTGAATAATTTTGCTAGCAGGGTCTTGTTTATCCATATCATGGAACCACACGGAATAGTTTGTTTTACGCTGCAAGACACCAGAAAAGTCTTAAACAACCCTTACAAACCATTGAATCCCTTTTGCAACCCCTATAAAACCTCTGGCAGGAGCTGTGAGGTGGGCTTCTACATGCCATCGTCGGGAAGCAGTCAATGCCTGCCTTGCGGGCAGAATCAGATCACCCGAGGGCTACTCGGATTCAGGGTCTTAGGGTTCAGGTTAAGGTTTAGGGTTGTGGTTTTCAGGGCCAGGAGTTTCGGGTTTAGCGGAGGCTAGAAGGTCAAGAGGTCATCTCGGAGCCTGGGGCACAGCCAGATCTAGTCCCATCCCAAACCTCTTTTAAAGGTGGTAACCCTTATAACCCTTAAAAGGGCTACTATAGCCCTTATAGCAACGCTTTTTGAGGGTTCCGTAAAGGAACACCCTAAGCCCTCATCTCACAACTCCCAGGCTCGGCTCCACCAGCGAGTCTGATTGCGTTTGTGCGGAGGGGTCCTTCATGTGTCCATCTCAAGGTTGCCCCTGGGCCTTTCTTATGGGCTTTGTTTTTAGGGCCAAGGGTTTAGGGTTTGGGCTTTGGGTTTAGGGTTGAGACTCCTGTGCCGTTCTTGAAGGCTTTGGGGCATTCTCAGGTTCCTTCAAAGGTTCTTTTAAAAGCTTCCGTTTTCAGGGGTACCATACAGATTTACGGCTGAAGGGTTTCAACACGGTCGACTGGTGAAAGGGGGTTTGAGGTTAAGATTCTTTTTGTGATTGTTGATCGAATTTGATGAGAGAGTTTGAGGATAGCACCGTCGTAGAGAAGACACACCAGGCTACTTTTTCAAGGCTTGCTAAACCCTGAACCCCAAGCCTTGAACCTAACCTGAACAAGACCCTAAACCCTAAACTCCTGAACCTTAAACCCTAAGCTCCTAAACCCTGAACTCTTAAATCCAAACCCTTAACGCCAAGCCTGCAAGCGCCGCCCAGGCATCCCATGCCCCGCGGGGCTCTTCTGTCCGGAGGGCTTAGGGCCCCCGGAGCAGGCTGCCGGCTTTTGGACCCTGGGCCCTTTTTAAGGAACTTAGAGTTTAGGGATGTTTAGGGTTTAGGTTTAGAGGTTTAGGGTTTAAGGGTTTAGAGGTTTAGGGGTAGTTTAGGGGTTCAGGGGTTCATGTGCAAGACGTCTGCGGACCAAGCGAGAAGCACGCCAAGATGCGGAACCAGTGTTTTTTTTGTTGTGGGTGCCTTTTTGGCGTGGGTGCTCCGGGCGGCGGGCAGCGAGTGAGTGAGTGAGCTCGCACACCCACAGCAAAAACAAAAACGCGCCCCGGACCCTGGATGTCTTTCTGCAGTGGATGCTCAGAGGCGGCGGGCAGCAGGTGAGTGAGTGAACTTGCCGCGCACCTGCAGCAAAAAAAGACACGTCGCGCACCCGCAGCAAAAAATAAACGCGCCCCCCGGCTGGCAGGCCCGCGCACCACTGGATTCCGCCGCTACGGCGCGTCTTTTTCTTTGCTGCGGGTGCGCGAGCTCACTCATGCACTCGCTGCCTGCAGCCCGGAGCACCCACAGCAAAAAAACATCCGCAGCAAAAACAGACGCGCTGCGCACCCGCAGCAAAAACGAACACGCACCGCGCACCCGCTGCAAGAAGCAAAACGCGCCACGCACACGCAGCAAAAAAGCACACACAACAAAGAACATAGACACTTTTACCGCCAAGATACTTAACAGGGCGACATACAATATTAATTACAAATTCAAGCATTGCACCGTTTGCGCGCTGCGCCTATCAAGTTTGTATAACAATGCCAGACCACAACGGGACTACGCAAGGAAACAAGGCAAGGCAGTGCCTGTACTGGCGCACATATCATAGCCCGAGCGATGGCGGGGTAATCCGCGCCATTAAGCACCTTATGAAATAGCTCATGTGGCGTTTGTCGGAAATCGCCCGGCACATTGCAACTTGAAGCCACTGGCACTGTACATGCAAAGAGTTGTAGAGTCTGACGCCGCTCAATTTTGCTTTCAAGTTCAAGTCGTTTGCATACATCTTTAAGCGCGTGCAAGAAAACAGTAGCTTGTTTACCAAGCGATGGCCTGCTCAGGGCCAAAGGAGGGTAATCAGCTTCGCAAACGAACGGTTGCGGTACTGAGCCCGCTTGCAAGGTCAAAGGCAATCTGCCTGTACTCGATGCTGCCACGTTGACTGGAGCCAGCCATCCTGTGGACACTACAAAATGCAAATACAGCTCCAAGATGGCAACCCACTCAGAAGGCTCCACCCAAGTGCCTCGCTTCATCCAAGCTTGAACTACCCACAAGAACGGAGGTCCTAGTAAAGCATCCGCAAAGTCTTGCGGTTGGAAACCAAGACTTGCAACTAGACCGTTTTGAGTCGATGCATTCGAAGGCACAGCAATGTCTGCTGCGCAAGCAGTTTGTTCGAGAACCCGTGTTTGATCATGCGACCGAAAGGTCCCCTAACAGTATTTCCTGCAGCGAAAAAACAAGTTTTGCAACGCGCACATACTCAGCGTAAGCCTGTCCGGCTTTGAAAACAATGCCGGTTACCGTTGGTGGCAGCTCCCGATACACGGATGTTGCAGCTTCATCAACAGCATCGTTGTGGCAGCGCTGCCAACGCTGAGCAAAACTTGCACCAGGATTGGGCTGACTATGCGATCTAGCATGGTGTCTACGCCAACCGGTCCGTTTTGGAGCAAGCTGTTGCCAAACTGCCCACCACAAGGATGTCTCGTTGTATTGCAAGAAGTGAGAGTGAACATCCTTTCGCCAACAAAATCTTAAACCCCAAAACAACCGAAAGGTTATCAGAGTACAAAGTCGCAGAAGACGCGGTTTGTTTGTTTTTTTGCAAGCGCAGGGCCCTTGGGTAAGGTCCCGTTTGCTCCGACCTTTCAGGAGCGCTTTTGGGTTTTACGGATTGGCTTATTAACCACTGCAACCCAAAGTGCTCTGTTTCTGGCAACATCGGATACTCGGCGACACAAGTGAGTGTTATCCATCCATACCATGGAGTGCGAGGCATGCTCTTGTCTGATCTCTGTGGCTGTCGGTATGGCGACGAATTCATGATCTATCAGGGAATGCGGTGGGGCTGTGTCCGACTGGAGGTAATCTATTCGGCGGGAGGCTTCCACAAGGCAGGATTCAGCCCAATGGGGTTTTGGGCGCCCTACTCTATTGGGACCACGAGTGTGACGATGTGCCGCCGAGGGCATAAATGGTGGCCTGGGTCTCCATGGATTCAAGGTGTCTGTACAAATGTCCTAACAGATTAGGGCGACCTTGTGAGTACATTTGGGAAGGAGTGATCACGCTTCTAGAGCTGAAAGCTAATTCTGCCAAATACTGATTGGAGCAGGGGAAACTCGAGGGGTTGATGACCCTGTGATAGTATGATGATTTGATCTTAAAAATGCGCCTAAGGCATTTATAGTGAATGGAGTCCAGCTTCGTGAGTTGTGCGGGAGTGAGCAAAATACTGTCCATGGCGTACATAAGTATTGACTGGACTACAGAGCGATAGACAAGTAACTTCCAATTAGGGGGTAGATGCCCATGTTTCATCAAAGGAGCCAGCTTTTTGGAAGCTTCCATGGCGCGGGAGATACGAGTAGAAACATTCTTATGATTGTTGGCTTTGGGGTCCAGGTAGACCCCCAAGTATTTGACCGCGTCGGAGAGAGGAACACGTAAGTCTTCCACAGGAGAAAGGAGATATTGTGGATCATACTAGATGCGCTGATCTGAATTCAAGGCGAGGTGCTAAACGGAGAACAGTTTGGGCTTGTGTAAAAGAGTTAGATAGTAATACCGGGTCATCCGCATACTCTAAATCCCAAAGAGAGGTACCTAGACGAAGTACTCCGGAGATAACTCCATGTTCCAACGTATATTGAGACTCAACGCTCTCGAAGAGATGAGTGAGCACAAAACCAAACAGATAAGGGGAGAGGGGACACCCCTGCCGGAGTTTCCAGCATCTGACATGAATTGCAATGCTGAATCATGACGGTTGTATGGCGATGGTGATGGTGGCAGATATTCTTTTTGAGGCATTAAGGATGAAGAAGACGAAGACAAGGATGATGTTGAGCATGGTCTGATTGTCGACTCATGTCCCGGTCTAGAGCAGCACAACATCATGAGCAGTATCACCGGTGCCACGGCAAGAGGGAAGACAAGGAGTAACACATAAGAACGTCGCGGCAAAAAGAGTACCACCACAGGCCCCACACCACAGGGGGGGCGGGGGGAAGGGCGGAGGATACCATGGGGTGGGGGGGGAGGGGGGGTGTGGCAGCCCTGCATCATATATTCCAAAGAGGAGTGAATGGCTGAAAAGGTAACCGAGTCAAAGGCTTTCGCCCAGTCCAAGAAGACAGCATGGAACGCTTCTGTTTGGCGTTCATGGACCTCCAGAAGGCGCCGGAGTATGTGGATTGCCTGCGTAACCGAACGACCTGACCGAAACCCGAATTGGGTAGCACGCAGGCGATGGTCAAAATGCGTAGCCAAGCGCCTCTGGAGCAAGGAGGCATAAATCTTATACATCGTGTTAGTGAGTGAAATGGGGCGATAATTAGAAAGGAGTTTGGTGTCCTTTTGGTAGTTTTCACCTAGCATCACAACTTCGGAGTGGAGCCAGGAGGCCGGAGCCTCGCCAAGGCGAAAACAATGATTATAGTGGTCGAGAAGATAAAGACGAAATACAAACGGAGCGTTCTGGAGCAACTCTGCGGGGATGGCATCTGGACCAGGTGCTTTGCGCTTTCCCAAAGCGCACAGGACTATGTTAAGTTCCTCCATGGTAAATGGGCGGACGGCCTGTGGTATTTCTTCCGTAGGAGGAGAATGTGGTTGCTCTTCCTGCAACGGAGCCTTCCATACTTGGTGTGCAAGATAATCCGCCAAGGTGCCTGCCCGGGCCGATTTTGAGACAAGCTTCCCTTTAGTGTTAATAAGGTTGGTAGGGGAAGGGCGGAAATCTTTACGCATAGTGCGCGCCGTGCGCCACTGCTGAATGGCGGAGCCATGAAAATCATCCTGGAGATGTGTCAGGATAAACTGTTTCTTGTCTCTCCGAGCAAGTTTCTTGATCTTATTGCGGCGTTGTTTAACTTCGGCTTCCGTAAGGTCTTGTTGAGACTGAAAAGAGGTGATATATTCCAACGTGGAAGGGGAGATCCAAGGTTTTTTAGGAGAGACTGGAAGGGCGGGGATCAAGGGAATGTGTTTACGGATCAGTTCTAGGAGACGCAAGTTTTGTTCATCCGGAGAAAGAGCCCACCATTCGTCCGAGGAATACGGGCCCAGGGAGCCATATTCGTTCACTCCTTCTTTTGCCAATGAATCGGCAAACTCGTTGCCTAATATGCCCGAGTGACCTGCAACCTTAGAGAGCGTAACATAATGGGAGCGTAACATAATGGAGGGTGCGCAACGCAGTATAATACTGTTGAGCAAGAGTCACTAGCTGTTGATGCGTGTTAGGAACGGAGTCGCCCAGAATAAGCGCATCGCGTATTCCGAATCCGTGTAAATGGTAACGTCAGAAAACGGAGGGAGGTTGGAGTAGTAACGGACATAATCAAAGAGCTCAATCAGAGCTTTAAGCTCCCCTGTATTGTTGGAGCCCCAAATATCTGGGAGTACCTGGGCGTCCGTGGGTACTGTCTTAACTGGGCCGAAAGAGACTTCCCATTCCGTATCTTGTGAGGGTTCTTCCTTGACCATAGAGCAGGAGACTGCAAACCCCCAGCCTGCTGGGTTCTCCGGGGAAACTATCTTGTTATTGGGGCAGGAGCCGTCCGTATATGCTACCACGTATAGTTGGGGGGGTGGAGGGAGTAGTAGGGTCCGGGAGCTGGTTGTGAGTAAAAGATAAGAGATCTGATTCCAGCGCCTGATAAGAAGGCTGCGTCTGGGCATAGTCTAGCTGAATTTTGCTTTCCGGTTTTGTGTGCTCAGGATATTGACAAGAGAGCGTGCCATACGAAGGGAGATGTCTAGAATTAATCAGTTGTTGGAAAACGGAGCCCCGAAACCGAAACGATTCGTTGAGAGGACTAGTGAGCAAAATATGGTCCAGTGCTGCCCAATTATCCGTATTCGGGTTATCAAGAAGAGGATCCGTGCAGGACATTTCTTTGTGTGTAACGAGATTGTGAGGGGAGAGAGATTGTTGAGAAGGGGAGTGAATAAGAGAAACGGATTTGAGAAAGTCGACCATGTATTCAGCATTGTCCCTGTCGGGATCCTGTAATGCTTGTCTCTTGCCCCAGACCGAGGAACTCTTTGAGGGAGTCATTTGTCCAAGGGGCGTATCCTGCAAAGATAGTCCATGAATCTTCATCTCCAAAGACAATGTGATTGAGTTGATCTACCGCTTGGTCTAGCAAGTAGGATTCCTGATCCGAAAAGAGAGTGTGCACTAACTGCCTGAGGCGACTACTGTCCCAACGTTTGTGAATGCTGTGGCGTTCCAGTGCTAAACTATAGGATTGGCGAATGAGTTCCCTCCAAGGAATAAGTTCCTGAACAACCAACGAGGAGTCATCCCAACCTGCTTTGCTGACGTCTGGAACTTCCGAAGGCAAAGGGAGATCAAAGCAGTGAATCATGACCTCTACGGCAGGAGTAAACGCCGCTTCGAAGAGTACCATCATACGACTGTAGCTATGCGGGTTGGCGTTGCCTATGGGCCTGTTGAGCTGTTTCTATTCTGGCCATGGTTTGGTTAAAAAGGAGGCTTTATGGGCTTCATACTCAGGATCGTTATAAGGGCGAGGAAGGTCTTCCAAACCATCTTCTGGAAAAGCAATGGCGTAAAACCAATCTTTGACTGGGTCGGCTTGCCTATCGCAGAGATCCTCATAGGTTGTTGTCCATGAGTGCTTGCGGTAGCTTGTGGGTGGTGTCACTCAAGTACTCTAAAATAGAGCGTTCATAGCCCACTACAAGGGTATGACAGTAGGGACTGGAGGCCCCAACATCATCTCCCCATAACGGCGAACAAAATACTGGCGAAGAGCTTTGCACGCGGAACACTTGCCTAGTCCGAAACACTTACCCGGCTGGGCTCCGTCGCAAGTTTCACAATCATCGTTGAGGGGGAAGGGGCATGGAAAGCTGGAAAGTTTCGTGGTGTGGGTTTTGCTACGTCCGGGAGCACTTGGGACTTAAAGAGTTCATCATAGTGCATCTGGTACTTGTGGTAACACTAGAGTTAGCACCTGCTAGAGACATGCATTCTTCGCAGGGGAAAATCAAAGAGGGGTCGTCCAAGGCACGGCCTCGTGGGCGAGTTTGCCTATCCTGGTTGCGATCATCCTCTCGTCGCCTGCGTGTGGAGTCCGTGGAGGGGTTGTAGTGCTCGAAGTCCTGTGGCTTCCACCAGCAAACGGGGCGAGCTTGGGGACCGACCTCGTCTATGGGTTCCCATTGGCGGTTGCTAGCCGGCCGTCGGGAATCGGCTCAAGTGTTGCGGGAGCCTTTGCCTGTGTTTCATGAGTGGGCTCTATCCCTATCCTGGTAGGAGCTTCGGTTTTGCCAAGAGGCGCCTTTCCCGCTACGGGGGGGTTGTCCGGTTCTTCCTCGTTGTCTTCTTCGGTGGGGCGTTCCCATCTGGATTTGTCAGAGCGTGGCGTTTGCCTTTGCCTTTACCTGAGGGGCGACCGGAACCTTTGCCTTTCCTCCGTAATCTTCCAAATTGATCCCTAAGTCTGCAACGGCCTGTTGGATTTGAGGCTGCGTTCCTAGAAAACCCTGAAGAATAAAACTAGGGTTCTTGGAGAGTTGGGAGCAAAGTTTGTCCTTCATCTCGATTGGGTATATGGTGTATGGGAAGGAGCGAATAACATCATCTCTAGATATGTTGGAGGCATCTTTGGTCTGCATAAAATGATAGCGCAATGCTGTGGTGGCGTGACGGCTCGTCGGTCCAACCTGGAAAAAATTCCTGCCTACAGTAATGTGATTCCAAAGAACATCAAGGGAGGGCTGTACTGTATGCTCGTGGTACTGCGCCAGTACCGTACTGAGATTGTCCATGGTCACCTGAGGCGGAGGGATTTCTACACTGGGAGCCGGGAGGTCTATGTTGGTGGTGGGGGCAAAGGAGTTCGTGGTAGGGTCCAGGCGAGCCATCTTTCTGGGGTTGCGAACCGTGTTGTACGCCTTAGGAGTTCCGGGGAGTTCTGCAATGCTTGTCGGAAATTGGGGTCCATGTCTCCCCACTCAATGGGATCTAGGTCTGTGTCAGGAGCGCTTCCCTTAACAGTGCTTGCTAACCCCGTGAATCCTGACATTGCAGAGGGGGCGGGAGCTTGCGATTGGGTTTGGAGGTCCTGAACCATAACTTCAGGTTCTTTGTCTTTCTGCCTAAGGTGAATGATACCATTGGTAAATCGGACCACTTGTGAATCTGCCGTCAAATTGATGATCCTGCTGATACCCACGGAGTTTTCCTCTTCGTTGGTGAGGAGGTGCGGAGGCGGGGTTTTCACTGGCGCTCCAGGTGGAGGAGTCACTTCAGGAATGGGAGCTTTCTCTTGCGTCGATTGCGGGGCCGCTGGTGCCGTCGGCGCGGCCGACAAGTGTGCCTTGTCATCCATGGCGTCAGCGCCGCTGGGCGGCACTTCCATTGTCCGAGTGTTGTCGCCTAAAGAAAGGAATATGAAAAGCGTGAAAATCCTGGAACAATCCGGAAAACATTCGTGGCACAAGAATGTAAATCAACCCAACAAGTAGAACGAGGGGCCGCTATGTCTCACCTTGAGCCGAAGACGCGGTTTGTACTGTAAGAAACACAGCATACAGCTCAGCACGGAAGTTGTCTTGTCGTCTTGGAAGCATGCCTCTGTCTAGAATTGCGTTATCCATCGAGCAGGGGTTCGCAAGGACAACGGCCCAGGTACTAACCGGCACAAATGCGTGAGGTTGGGTTGAACCATCGGTAGCAAGAGGCACACCATCATCCAAGCAGTCTTGGACAACAGGATGATCCGAGGTTTCAAACATTTTACGCGCATCAGTTCCTGCAGGAGCCTCTAGCCACAAAACTCGCAACAGAATCTCGTCGTCAATGGTCTGTAATAGACGGGGCGGAAAATGCGCACGAGTTTTTGCGCACTTGCGGCAAAACCGTAGGCGCTGTGCATACCCATCTTCACAACCACAGTGCTTGCATAAAGCCTCCTCACTAGAAAGAAAGTGCCGCTTCCGACCAGGCGACAAAGCAGCACCTACAATAAAACTCCCAACAGTCGAACGGTTGATGACATAAATCCGGCATTACCTTAATGACGCTAGACTATAGGAATTATGGTACATTCCTTATTCTGGGTAACGCAGGATTTATATCATCAACCGAATGACTGCATTTAGCAACCTTCCTAAGGGAAAGGGACGCCGGCAGGGAAACCATGGGGGCCCTGCTAGACCACGGCTGGCCCGGCAACTTCGTTGCGATCACTTGCCACCAGGCGTCACAAACCGATGCTTTCAAATCTTTTTTGGAAGATAAACACAAATGGATACTTTCACCAGAGGTGCCCAAACACAACAACCCAGGCTGAGGAGCCCAACCTAAACAACGAAGCTGCGCCAACCAGTACGTGTACGGAACTGTCGCAGGCGAACTCGCTGATATCACTATATCCCACTGTCTACAGGTGGACTCCGAGTCTTGCGCACAAACCCTACGCAAGGTATTAATTCGACGGAGCAGGACAAGAATGAATGGTTCATACTGGACTTCAGGGCCAAGCAGGGGAGTAAGGAAATGGTTTCTATGACTCGTTGGACCAAAGGTTGCCCCCGAGTACTTGCCACGCAGTAAGCTGCAAGTCGACAGGGACGTGTTCGCAAACTCACATCCCAAATGCACTGCCGAGTGCACAACGCGCACAAGTACGCAAGGTGCACGTTGCCACTTCATCAACCTTGGTTGCACAGCCTCCACACGGGGTAGCAGACTCGCTGCCATAACCTGCTTACCTACATTAAAGTGCACCCCAACCTTAAACAAACCTGCAAAGGAGAATCTTGAACCAACATGTAGCGAAGCAGTTGCCTGCCTTCAGGGCAACTCGAGCAAACCTTTGTCTTCTCAGATTTAAAAAGCAACTGCATGGTTTGGTGGCCGGGCTCACTTCGTGCAAGAACGGCGCAAGCTGAGAACTGTCCTACATCTGGGCGCTCCAATTGTCGACGCAGCTGACTAAACTAACCCGTAAATCAGAAATCCTAGTGGTCAAAGCCCAAGTAACCACAATCATCCACGACACCGCCAAGGGGCATCCTTAGGCATTCCATCCGTACTTTGGACAGGCCCCCACAAGCCATAGGCAAGTTTAAAATACCTTCCAAGTTTACTGATCAAAATACAGTATGCTTCTGCTTGGGGCGGTGGCCAACCAGTTCGTACAGCCATCTGCATGACAAGATCACGCAGCAATCGGTTATATTATATGCCTGAGATAAATCAAGTGAAACACCGTAGACAGTTCGGTTGGAAGCCATCGCTTCTTCGATTCGCGCAGCAAGATTCCGCGCAGCATCAGTGGACGACCGTCCGGGGATACTGCCACACAGAGTTTCTGGCAAATGAGGCAACCAATGCTGCAAAAATTACTCGGAAGTTTCTTTGCCAAACAGCTGGTACAAGCTTGAGAGAATTGTGATAGGTTTGCCATCTTCAGGAACTTGAGGCTGCTCTACTTTGGCAAGCGAAGCAACAGCAGCCTCACACATTTCATCCGGCCACTCCCCTGTCAGACTGGAATTGAAAAGCAGGGCGCATCTTCTTCATACACACATTGCAGCTCAAAGTTACTAAACACATCCAAACCCTTAGCGTTTCCCACCTTCAAGCGCCGCACAGCTTCAAGCACGTCTGCTGTGGTGACTTTCGGGTCGAAATCATGTAACTGCGGCAAGGCATGGACCAAGTACTGGGCTTGAGATTGCACGACCGGTCGTGAGTGGTTCCAATATGAAGACCAGAATTGTGAAAACTGGTCAAACAACCATGCAGGATCTGTGCACCACGCCTTTTGTTTAACAGTTTTCCTTTACATCTCCATTTTCATCTTCAGTAATAGGGATCTTCAGTCAGCTATCGGGTTTCTTTATGGCAACTTGAAGGTACCATAATAGAGACCTATAGTATCTAGTGCTAACTCAGTTTCCTCATTATACGAACTTGAATATATGGTTCTATAGTACCTGGTAGCGGTTTCTTTGTTATGGGAACTTAATCTAAATTCCTTAGATGCTAAACCCCAAACACTCCTCACCTAGCCCAGGACCGACCCGAACGCTTCCCAATGCGACTTCTCCGTCTTGCGCTGTGGGGACCTCAGCGCTTGGGAGGAGATGCAACCCTCAACCGTGAACCAAAATATAGCGGCCTCAATAATTAGAACAGGTTTTGGGGCCCAGTACACTATAACTACAAAACAACCCTCCCAAAATAGTATCTATAGGTATTCATTAAGGCCCCTATAGTAAAACATGGAACATCTTGAATATAGGGTATAGCTTAAACGCTAAACCCGAAGCCCTGAAAATCGAGTACAGACGACGTAGCAGCTAAGGCAGAGACCGGGCTGAGTGCCCTCAGGGACCTTTGGGGAGCTGCTCCGAAGGGAGAGACGAGGTGGCACTTTCGGGCACTTTTTTTAGGGTTTGGGGGTTTAGGGTTTTCGGGTTGAGGGTCCAAGGTGCAGAGTATAGGGGTTTAGGGTTTAGGGTGAGGGTTTAGGGTTCAGGGCTTAGAGTTTAGGGTTTTCTTTCATGGTTCCTCTAGAGGTGTACTTCCCTGTATGGTTCCTGTAAAGGTGCCTATTCATAGATAGTTTTTAGGTGCCCACAACCACAACCCAGGAGAGGGGCAGGCGTGTAACAACTGCGAGCCGGGCTACTACTCCCGAGGCTCGAGGGTTACTACGCGGTGTATTATAAGGGTTACTGTACATTGTAAAGGGTTACTATAAGGTTATTACAAGGGTTACTATAAGGGTTACTATAAGGGTCACTATGCGGGTTGCTATAACACTTACACTGACGGTTATTACAAGGGCTACCATGGAAGTTGCTAGAAGGGCCGCAAAAAAGGCTATACGGGTTGTGGCTGCCCCCCAGGCTCAACGTGTGAACGTTGTCGTGAGGGGGATGCTCTTCCGGTCATCTTGCTCTTGATTATGCTGCTTGCCCTCCTCGCCTTCGTGAGTAACTCCAATTGGGATCCAAGTCAAGTGAGTGCCTTGCTGCATCAAAGGCTGGGGTTTTATATAGGGTTCAGGGTTTAGGGGCTTACATCAGAGACAAACTCCGCCAAAAAATAGGTTTCGGTGTCGGGGGTTCCGGGCTGCTGTTCTTGCGGCCCGAACATACGATGAAACCCAAATCATTGAAACCTCTGATATGCACGTGACATGACTGCGACATGACTCCCAGTGTCTCGCAAAATTGTGTCGAATTGGTTTCGCAGATTTATTGCAATGTTGTTCTGCAGCATAACCCAATTCGAAAGTGGCAGTAGTTTTGGGTGGTCTTCTGCGCAAGCCCGGGATCATCTACGTAGTTCCTCGAGTAGGGTCACGTGACGAAGATTATCGAGGATATATAACCATCTGGTGTTGTTTGGATAGAGATTGCAGCGTCATTATCGTGATGTTGGTTTGGGGTTTGGAGTTCGCGCTTTACAAAGTCTGCCGATATTGCAGTAATATGTGGCTCTCCTCAGTGATGGCTCCAACAACCGTAAACCAGAAAAAAAACTACACCCTAAACTCCTAAACTCTGAACCAGAAACCCTACAATCAGAAAATCATAAAGCGTTAAGAACTCTTGCAAAAGCTCTGCAACCCAGCAAGACCTTTTTGAATGACAAAATGCTTCTACAGCTCGACAGTTCCAAACCCTACCAACACCCTAAACCCTTAAACCCGAAATCCCCGCACCCTTAACCCCTTCACCCCATAAGCCCCACACCCTAAACCCCTACACCCTAAACCCCTTAAGCCACTCCACCCCAAAGTTAGCCCCTTGACCCCTTAGGCCCTGAACCCCTGAAGCCCCAAACCCTTAACCCGTAACCCTAAACCCATAAAACCCTAACCCCTTAACCCCTTAAGCCCTTAACCCCTTAAGCCCTACACCCCCCTTAAAAGCCTAAACCCTTAAATCCTGAACTGAAGGTCTGAATACCGTCACGGCGGCCTCACTGACCAGCCAGCTGCTCATGGCCATCCAATCCCTGGGTTCGATCCGAGACTAGGTACGGATTTGAGGGTTTGCGACTAGGGTTCAGTGTTAGGGTTTAAGGGCTTTTAAAAGTGACGAGAACCGATTCTAATTCCTGGAGAGCAATTGCTAATCTTACGGTATAGGGTTTTGAGTTCAGCCTAGCATGCTTTACTTTTCAATAGGGCTTAGGGTTTAGGGTCTGGTTGTCAGTTTCCTTACTGTTTATTTGGAGAACGATTATACCCTAAACCGGGGGGGATGTTGATATCGACACCCAGGCGAGCTGTCCATCAACTGGCAGGAGCCGGTGAGTTTCGAAGTGGTTATGGTTGGGGGTTTGGAGTTAAGTGGGTTTGTCGAAGTTGATTCAATGTGAGGTTTATGGTTAAGCGGAATTCAGATTTCTCTGAGGTTGTGGGTTTGAAGGGTGTTGGCGAATGATAGGGATGCATGAGAAACAAAGATCTTCCTTCAGGGTAAACCTGTTGTAAGGCATCACGGGGCAGGAGCCAGTGGCGACTCTTATCAACCTCACGAAGCTGGTGATGTTCGACTTCCATTTCATCCGCACTTCTTGCTTCTTCGGCACCGACAATCCCGTACTCTATTTTGTCGGCCGATTGCTTACATGCCCGGTGGCTTGTGCTCTGCTACTGTGTGCTTGGGTCCTGCAGAAGATGCTCGGACGTCACAAGCCATTCAACACGGTGTTGAATCAGTGTGGAGTGATGATCTTTGCCTTCTTCC
>CAJNDT010000771.1:0-142419 GCA_905221615.1 Symbiodinium sp. CCMP2592
TATGAGTGTTCATGCTGGTAATACTAGTGGCATTCTTGAATATGCAGCAGATGATCAAAGTCCGTATTAGTGTTGGTGATAGCACTACTGTTAACGCACAAGGGTTTACGTATTCGTATTCGTAGGAGTATAAATAGCTATGTAAATATTGATGTTAGTATAGATTTTGTGTTAAGTATTAGCAGTAGTGTTAGCGTTAGTACTATCATATTAAAATTATTGATGATATACATTCGAAAGAATGTTTGTATTGTTATTACTCTTGACCACGTGAAATTCTAACAGTTGAATTCATGAGTGAGTTAAAGGATTTGTGTTTTAATATGGTGGTATGCATGTTTATGTACATTAGTACATACAGGTGTGTGTTAGTATTGGTATTATTATACATTATTATCAATATGAATATGGTTATTGATATGCGTAGGAGTACTAAGAGCAATACTAATCAATCTTAGTATTTGTCTTATGCATATTCGTACTAAGCTTTATAGAAGTGTAATATTAGTAGTAATGCTGGTATTAGCTTGAGCATTCAACAAATGATCAATGTCAGTATGTTCAATGGCAATACTATATGTAGGGGTATCAATACATATATGTATATATAGATATACAGATAGATAGAGAGATATTCGTGTAAATATGGGCATGAGTATTGACAGCCCTTGCCTTTGCAAGTAATCTGGTCCGATGCGGAGACTAGCACGACAAGGCGCGCGGGTGTCATACCAAGAAAGGAATTACAGAGCACACGTGTATGGATGAGGGTTGTGCTGATACACTACATAGTAAGCACTACACAGTACTCTTACTTGAGTCATGTATAGAACAGATTCCAGCATTTCCAAAATTTCCAAAATTTCCAAAATTCTCTCCCCTAACTTTCCGCATTTCCAAAATTTCCAAAATTTCCAAAATTTCCAAAATTTCCGAAATTTCCAAAATTTCCAAAATTTCCGAAATTTCCAAAAATTTCCAAAATTTCCAAAATTTCCAAAATTTCCAAAATTTCCAAAATTTCCGAAATTTCCAAAATTTCCAAAATTTCAAAAATTTCCAAAATTTCCCGACCTAGTCGACAGGATTTTTCCAAAACATAAGGGCGGACTTTTTGGAAATTTTGGAAATTTTGGAAATTTTGGAAATTTCTGAAATTTTGGAAATTTTGGAAATTTTGGAAATTTTGGAAATCCGGAAAGTTAGGGGAGAGAATTTTGGAAATTTTGGAATTGAGGCTTTGAAAGCTGAGTGCCCCCTCCCCCCGATCACAGACCATGCACTACGACTGAGTCGAAAGGGCATGGTCTGTCATGGGGGGGGGGGTGACCATATATACATATGTATATATAGTCTTATTTGCATATATATATATATATATATATATATATATATATATATATATACTTTTATATCTATACATATATATATATATATTTTTTTTTCATGCGCGAGCATGAATTTGACGTCTGTGGACGGTCAATTTCTTCTTGTAGCTGGAATATATGTATTTCTCTTGAGGTATGATACTGCAAGAATCATATATTCCTGACAAAGGGCCTCTATATGGCATGCAGGGTTTCTTTTTGGCGACATAGCAATCGGTGAGTGCCCTTTCCATTTCTGTCCTGCCATCTCTGAGAATGCATGACTTCTGTCCGTGAAGCTTGTTGCTCCAAACAAGAAGTACCAGCAGAGGCAATGCATGCAGGACTAGTTTGAACATGGTGCCCCGAGCTCCCCTCTGCAAAACCGTGCATATATATATATATATATGCTTGTCGATGGAACGTTTCCCGTTGATTACGTGCAGACCAGATGGATGCAGACAGCTCAGATACATCGAAATATCTTAAAGTATGTGTTTACATATATATATATATAAGAAGTTCGGATCCATCATTTGTAAACCAAGTAGGCACTGTCCGAAGCCCTGGGTGACCATGGAGCCTTCCAAAAAGAAAGCCAAACTTCAACACCTTCTGACGTTCAAGGCCAGCCTGCCAGGCCATTCCCAAAGTGCTTTGGCGGGCTTCGTCAAAGCAGCCAAAGAGCAGGGCCTCCCGGAAGCCAGTTCTTCCAACGACCAGCGAAAGGCACGGCAACAGCTTCTTGAAAGCTGTGATGGCGGCCCCCTGGGACCATTGATCCAGCAGGCAGAACTGCCCATGAGCGACGGTGCCACAGTGACCATCCATTTTGCCAACCTTCTGGTCTATATCACCAGTCTTTTCGCCATGGGGGGCAGCTTCCATGATCTGCTCCAAAGGAAGCATGCGGCCAATCCCTCGTCGCTGGACAAGCCCTGGTCCTTGATCTTGTATTGCGACGAGGTGATCCCTGGCAATGTTCTTGGTCGTGCTGAACGCAAGCTATGGGCCATTTACGCCACCTTCCTCCAGCTAGGCCAAGAAGCCATGGGCCACGAAGACATGTGGCTGACCATCAGCCTAGAAAGATCCACCTTCGTGGCCCAATTGCCAGGTGGCATCGGCCAGGTGTTCGCCAAGATTCTGGAAGCCATCTTTTGCTGCCCCATGGCTGAACCATGTGGAGGCCTGCTCTTGAAAAGTCCACATGGGCCCATGGGCAACATCCGCCTCCATTTCAATTGGGGTATATGCCTCGCTGATGGGGCTGCCCAGAAGCAGATCTGGTCTTCCAAAGGCGACGCTGGTACCCGATTTTGCATGTTATGCGCAAACATCCACTCAGCAGCCACCATGGCTGCAGGCCAGGATGTCATTGACCATGCGACGACCAAATACCACCAACTGCGCTTGACAACCGACACTGAGGTCATCCAGTCCTACCATCGTTTGGACCAAAGGCAGCAAACATGCACCAAGGCGGATTTCCAGCACTGGCAGCAGGCCGCAGGGTGGACGTGGAATGCCCATGCCCTCCTCTTGAACCAGCCGCTGTTGTCCAGAGGCCACATTCGACCAGTGAGCCAGTTTTGCCACGATTGGATGCATGGGATCTTGCAAGGCAATGGCCCTGTCGTCCTCTTCCAGACCATGGAGACCATTGGCATGGCAATGGGTTTCAATGCTTGGGATTCCATGGAAAAGTACATCCAGCTCTGGTCCTGTCCAGGGGCTTCCAAAGCAGGGCACCTGAAAGCTTTGTTTTCCTCCAGGATGGTGAGCAAACACCAGGCAAGTTATAAGTTTTCCTGCCAGGCCAGCGACCTCTTGAGTATATTCCCCATTGTGCGGCATTATCTCCACACCATGGTTATGCCGGTGGGCGGCTGCCCCATTAAGGCCTGCGAGGCATTCTTGGCCCATGCAGACCTGCTCGACCAGGTGCACCAAGGAACCATGTATGGAGCCACTACCAGGGCAAGCCTACTACCAGCTGCTGAGTTAGCCATCCAGAGTTTCGTGGAAGCCAACTTCGGAGTTTCCTTAATAAAGAAGTGGCACTGGCTTTTGCACCTGCCTGATTTCTTGGAGAGGCATGGGATGTTGCCAAGCACTTTCACCACTGAGCGGAAGCACAAAACCATTGCCAAGTATGCCACCAACTTGCAGAAGACCACGGCTTTCGAAAGCCATTTGATGCAGCAGGTCGTGGCCATGGAGATCACCACTTTGAAGGAGCCAGGTCTGCACCCGGACACCTGCCAGCTGCTGAAGCCAAAGAAAGCTACCAAGCAGCAAGTCCAAGTCCTCCGCGACTTCGTGGATGGCCCATTGAACGAAGCCATGGTTGCTTCGAGTGCGAAGCTTGCCAAAGGTGGCACCATTCATGCCCACGATGTGGTTGTCTTCCAGCAGCAAGACGGACGTTGGGAAGTCGGCCAAGTTTGGTTCCACTTGGAAGTGGGTGCTCAACAGGTCACACTTCTCCAGCGGTGGACTCCCACGGTGAACAAAGCATCCCACTCTGCGAAATGCACCATCGCGAACGAGCAAGGCTTCGTTCCCATCGACTCCATCCAGTACCCACTGCCCTCAGACCAAGAGGCCACGGTGCTCATCCCGTACCAGCTCAACTGCAGGCTGTAAAACATCCATGCTTCACCTATTGAGTGCAGGTTTGGGTTTCGCCCTGATCATCGTGCCTACCTAGAGATTTGGACTTCCAAAGGGGGGTTTAGGGTTCGTTTTCATGCATGGTTTCTATAAGCTTTCAGCTGATGCCTTTCTCATTCTTTTTTTAAAAGGCCCTCTTGCTCACAAGATATCCATGACACCGCCTATATATATGGCCAGCTACATATGACATATAACCCATGTGAAAGCCTATATGGCCAGCCGATTTCCACATAGCTCCCATACTTCATGGCTGTTCCATCCCATATATTTAGTGTAAGTCTTTGCCACGAAAGCCACACCCAAAAACAGAGTTATAACTAGTTAGCTAACTCCACCTAACTAGTTATAAAAAATTACTTAACTCATGTTAACCAAGATAACTAGTTATAACACAGCGAGGATTCCAAGCAGGAGGGAGTTCAAGCAGCGAGGCAGCGTACGCTCGCTGCGCGGCGACTGCAAGGAGGCCAGACCAGCGCGCTACCCAGGCGTTGATGGCGGTCGGGCGGAGGTGGGCAGGGACGGCTTCGGCTCGCTGGCGCGCCAGGAGTCGGAGCAACTGGGCAGCCTCAGCGCCGAACCTGCCTCCAACCTCGACACGGCTTGCCCGGGCGAGCTCGGGGTAGGTGTCCCGGCGTTTACGCCTGGCGGCAGCCTCGACTGCACAGCCCGGCTGCACATCGGCTCGCGGATGGGCTTCGCCTCGCCTTGTAAGCGGGGAGACGATGGTGGCGTCGAGTGCGAGCTGGGAGCCGTGCCAGAGAGGGAGGCCGTTGGCGACGACCTCGATGCGCCTTTCATCACCGACTGGCGCGTCGAGGTTCATGTCGGCGAGGCGCACATTCCTCGCGACCCGCGCCCCAGCCTCGCGGCAAACTCGGGCGACAGCGTGCTCGAGCGGGAGAGCTCGGCTAGCAAGCACGCCGGATGTGGCGCACACGGACCGGTGGTCGCCAAGCGGGTCGAGCAGTCCATGGCAGCGGCAGTGGCGAGGCGCGAGTGGCAAGGGCAGGCGCAGGCGCCGGAGGAGCAGCACCCGGAACAGGGCACTGCGGAGGGTGAGATCGTACCGCGTCAGCAAGGCGGTGATGGCGCGGGCCGCAAAAGGCCCAGCTTGCGACAGCAGCAATGCGCGAGATGCAGGGGGAAGGTTAGAAAGATGCAACTCGCAGATGCGCTCATCGCTAGCTCGGGCAGCGACCCGTTGCCAGCCGCGGAGAGGGTCGGCTGGCTCCTCACCTCGTCCCCGAGCAGGGGGTGCCTCGGCTCCTCCACTAACAGCGGACCATGCTGGTGCGTCGTAGCCGTTGTCACAGACGCGGGGCCCGAGCCTGTGCCGCGGCAGCAGCGCACGGGAGTGGGACATCGCCTTGCAGCGCGCTGAGGAGGCGGTCAGCTGCGGCAGCGGCCCGGCGGCGGATGACGGGCAGTGTGTCGCACCACGATGCCCAATGCGCGGTGTGGCGGTCAGCCCAAGGCCTCCGAGTCGAAAAGGCAGCCGGGCTGTCGTGAGGCTGGTAGCGGGGATCGGCGCGTCCCCTCGTTCAAGCAAGTCGGCGAGGCAGTGCGCGATTGCGTCATCGTGTGCCTCGGCGAAGGAGGCGGTGAGGTGCGGGGGCAGTACTCGCAGCAAGTAGTTGGCGCGAGGGGAGGCGCAGGAGTGCAGTAACAGCCACGCGGCCTGCAAGTCCTCGAGTTGAGGGAGGCGCTGCAGCAGCTTGTTGTGTTCCTCCCGCTTGCGTTGCAGCTGCAAGGCGACAAATCGATCATGCCCGAGCGGGGAACCGAGGACTGTGAGCCCTTGGCGCTCAGGAGGCAGCGACCAGTCACCAACCCAGACTGGCGCGTCAGGGTCAGAGCCAAGGGCGGCGATGCCGGGCGGCTCCTCCCCGGCGGCGTTCCAGATGCGGGTTTTGCCTTCATGCAAGCGGACACGTGCGTGCTCCCAGAGTGCGCGCGCTAAAGCGTCATACAATGGCTGTATACGCTCAGGCTGCGCGATGATATAGGTATCATCTAGGAAAGCAAACGCAGCTTCTCCGTCCGCGAGCTGGGTCTGCAGTTGGGCGAGGGCTTCATGCTGCGCCAGGGAGTATAGCGCCGGCATGAGTGGATCGCCTTGTTCACCGCCCTCTCCCTGGCGAACCTCATGGGCCTGCCCCGAGTCGTCGAGCCACGTGTAGGTGCTGGGAGTCCCGTAGAACTCGCGTAGGGGAGCAGAGGCTGGAGAGCCGGCCGCGCGAGGAGCGCGCCTAGCATGGACCCCCTCGCCACATGGTCGAAAGCCCCCACGGCATCGACAGACAGCACCGTGGCGCGCGGTGAAGACTCGGTGGCAGCCCGCAGGAGCCGGCTGACAGCCTCCGTGCCAGCGCAGGTGCTGAGGCCGAACTGGTAGGGCAAGCATGCCTCCTGCAGGTGTGCGGCGAACTGTTGTGCGAGGACCTTGCCGACAAGTCGGCGGAGGACGTCGCCGACAACCAAAGCACGGACGCGGCCATTAGGCTTGCGCAGCGCAACAAGGCGTCCGACTCGTATGCCTGCGAGGACGCAAGGGGGAACCCGCGCATTAACGAGACTGAGGGCAGCAGCGTGGAGGAGCCGGCTGTCCTCTTCATCATCAAGCAAGGTGCGGAGGTGCTCGGCGGTGGTGCCAGACGGCCCGGCCGCAGAGCCGCGGCGGGCGCCGCGCAGGGCCGCGAGGAACGCGGGCATGGGCAAGGGACACTCATGCTCTGCTTGGAAGGCAAGCACCGCATCCGGCAAAGCGGCATACGGGTGCGGGGGGCGTTTGTCAGGGTCGGTGAGCTCGGCTAAAGTGTCATCGTTACCGGGCGCGAGTGGCTCGGCAGTGAGGGCGCGCGACGCCGCACAGAGCTCACCGAGGTGGACAAGGGCGGTGGCACGGTGAGCGCGCGCTCCATCACTCGGTGGCGAGCGACCCTGCTGCGAACTGGGTGCTCAAGCGACACAGCCGGCGGCCTGCTCCAGCAGGTCAGCCCAGTCCCCAGCCCTGAAAAGCTCGCAGCGGCGGTCAAGCTCGGCTGCGGGAACGCTAGACTGGCCAGGCGAGCGGTGGAGGAGCATGCGAGGTGCAAGGCAGAACAGCTTCCACCCTCGCACCTCATGCTCGACCCTATTTGCCCAGACCGAGGTTTTAGATGGAGGCAGGATCACAAGGCGGAGCCAAGGTGTCCAGACAGACCCTGCTGCTCAACACCCCGTGCTGATGCCTCCCACGGGCGTCAACCGGGGAGCGGTGATGACTACGATGCAAAGAGGAGGTGTTGTCCACCTCTTCAACGACTGTGGCCACCTCGGCACACCCGCGTACCGGCAGGAGCGCACCTTCTGCCGGCAAACCTCCGCCCTCCGCTACATGCCAACCCCAGCTGTGCAGCGGCACCCGCGCCAGCTTCGGGTTCCCCGTAAAGTTCCAGGTGGTTTAGGCCTGAACCCCCTAAGACCCGTGCGCACGTGCCTGACGGCACACGCTCGTTCGTTCGTGGTTAGGGGTTGTGGTGAAAGGCCTTGATTTCTCCGAGATAAGGGGCAGGGGAATTTGTGTATAGTGCGAGCCTCCACTGGCGTGAAAGTCGCAAGGAGGAGTGTAGAATTCCGTCCCCTGAGCCCCTCGTGACTTTTGATACATGTTTCTTCGCTGTGGTGTTTCGGCCTAGGCTTGGCTTCGGAATGTATGCCTCGGGTCACCACATTTACACAGCTTAGATTTTCGAAGGTAGTCTCAACTTGACGAATGCTTAAGGGCATGTTCGCAAGGATTTTACTGAGCTGTTGTCGTGCATTGAAAAGGTAGTTGCGCCTTGCGGGTTCATGGACCATCGGTAAGCCTTTGGAGAAGACCTGGGGACCTTCAGACTTTCTCGAACTACCCCGGTAACTACCCCTACGACAATCTTTCAATTCGATATCCTGGAACTGGAGCTCTTTGAGGACCTCAGCCCGTTCTTTGGATTCTATAGAACGATACATGGTCGTTCATTGCTGCACCCATGTCCCACACATGGTACATGCCATTGAGCAAGGACCCTCCGCTGTCAGGATATCACAACTGGCATAATGAGGGAAGGATCCATTGTGCGACAGCATCCGGCGCATTTCGCAGTGAAGAAGAATTGAGTGCACATGTGGCTTCGCAGTTTGATGGGAAGTTCCCACAGCTTCCATTGCCAACTCATGACCAAATTGTGGCTTGGAAACTCATTGGTCCAAAGAGCTCAGCAATTGGCTCTTGCGGGGAATGCCGACGGACGGTGGGTAATTGCTCGCCACATTGTGTTACCACGCGGATTGGCTTGTCATATGTCCGGAATATTGCACGCTTGTCAATTGAAGGACTGAACTGTCATTGATTTGACCTATGATCGGGATCGCATTGCGGATTCAAGCCAGAGCATTGCGATTGACTCCCGTCGTGACAGCCATTGTCGTCCCCGCTGGCATGATTGTTCGGTTCAGCCAAGTGAACTCTTTTTTTTTTTCGCGCACCTTTTTGCGACAGCAGAACGTGTCCGGTCGAGGTAGAGTTTGATGGCCTACCGTTGCCCACCACTGAAGAGGGTGCACTCAGGGCACCACACTGCAGTTAGCGTGGGGGCAGGCGGGCTGGCCGGGACCTCGTGGAGCCACCTGGCGTCAGCGAGGACCTCATGCAGGTCAGGCTCAGTGCCCTCGCTGAGCTCGGCAGCAGGAGGGAGTTCAAGCAGCGAGGCAGCGTACGCTCGCTGCGCGGCGACTGACTGCAAGGAGGCCGGACCAGCGCGCTACCCAGGCGTTAATGGCGGTCGGGCGGAAGTGGGCAGGCACGGTTCGGCTCGCTGGCGCGCCAGGAGTCGGAGCAACTGCTGCCTCCAACCTCGACACCAACTACAACGAGTCGGCACCGGCTCGCCCGGGCGAGCTCGGGGTAGGTGTCCCGGCGTTTACGCCTGGCGGCAGCCTCGACTGCATAGCCCGGCTGCACATCGGCTCGCGGATGGGCTTCGCCTCGCCTTGTAAGCGGGGAGACGATGTTGGCGTTCACTCGCCACCATTGGCGATTGGAGACTGGTCACAGTGGGATGTCCAATCTCGGATGGACATTGACCCGAAACATTGATTTGGATCACAGTGCAGAACAGACAAGGAAATTGCGATTGCCGTGTGCTTCGCATTGACCTCTTTTGGTTTGAGATTGTTAGTTTTCAAGACGGTTCTCATCGTGATTTGAAGCGACATGCTCGAGCCCGCGTCATTGCTCATTGACTTTTCCACGGGTGACCTCTGATTGCTGAAAGCAATTGTACAGTCAGCCTTTCATTGGATTTATGAAGGTTGAAGGGATTGCCACGGTAATACCGGCATCAGATTGCACAGAGATTGCGCAGAGCAAAATTCCATTGGTGTTGTATAGCCTTCTATTGCCATTACCCACGATTTTCGATTGGTAGTCTGGTAGTTATCCTGTCTGCAGTGCATTGATTCCTTTTGTCTGCACGCTCAGAACTGGCTGTGACACTGGAGTGACAATTGCATTTTATGCATTGTCAAGGGACCGTGTTTTAATACACTGTATCACAGGTGGCATTGTCGGGTCACCATATGGGTCGTTGTCATGATTGACATTGGCTCAAGTCTGCAAAGAAAAGGTTGGGGCCGAGTGGATCTGGATTGCAAGGGATCTGGGCTTGTGCTGAACATTGCTGTCATTTTGTCAAGTGGTGTACAAAGTATTGTACGGTATTGGTACTGAAGCTTTTTATTTAGGGAGGGACAAATTTGAAGTACCCACCCTACCCACCTTGGGGATGGCTAGCCGAAGGCTAGCGACAATCTCCAGACTAACTGGGATTTGTGCCACATCCATGAAAAAGGAGAGTCGTCGCGAGCTGCTTTGTTACTTGCTCGCGGCCGTTACTCTGCTAGTACGACTACTTTAGCACTACTCTCCCGGTGGAACGCTGGGGATGGTGGTGGGCTAGATTGGGCTAGTGCGCAACCTTGACCTGGGTAGTAATTATTGTCGTAGGAGCAGACAGAGGATGTGTGGAATTGGTGCTATTATGAGGTTGACACGGGTATGATCGTGCGAATATCAACTATAGGGCGTATAAGGTTTTGGGTTTCGGGAAAAGGCAAATCACTGTTTCACCAGGACAAGGTCACCAATACCTCGGAAAATAGGCTTTGCGGGATGACGTCATGCCTATACCGAAGATGGCTGTGTTAACGATGTGTATGTTCTACATGAATAGGCCAGCCAAAACATACGACAGGAGGGAAAAAACCGGCAGCCCAAATCTACCCACGCATGCGTTTTAAACGCCTGGCAAGCCCAACGGCGTTTTATTCAACCGCCGGAGATGCACTCAAGCGATTTTGTTTGCCCTTGAAGCCCTAACAACCCGTAACCCAAGACTGAAGTTGATGTTCCATTGCAGTCCTGCCCTGGCAGCAAACTCGCGTGCCACCCTTGCAAAGTCGGAATGCCCGCGTTTGCGAGCACACCCCTGTTAAGCGAAACAGCACCGTTCGCCAACAGGAGTTGCACTGTTGGCCAGCGGTTAGCATTATATGTATATTCAGTCGCCAACACAGGGTGTGTCTCGTACGCGCTCATCGTTGGGTCGTCGGCATCGAATTGGGCGTGCGCCCTCGCGCGACACCGGACGCCAACGTTGACCCTTTCAGGGCCGGAATTAAATTCAAAGGGGTTCAAGAATCAAGGCGCCTCAGTTCAGACATCAACTTTCGGGGAAACAGTCCCGTCAATTGAGAGCAAACAAACACGTGGAGGTTGGACTCGCGCCAGACACCAGCACGAATTCCGCAGCAGTGTTCACAGTAAACCATCTCCTTTTGCTTTCGAGTGTTGGGCTTGCCACTCAATATGTTGTGTAAAGTTTATACTACACCGGCCTTGTCACCATGCTTTAGTTTGCGCCCGCCATCCTAATTCGTTTTCAGGTTTGGGGTCTACCAAAATTCTCCGTTGCGGCAAGGGCTCTCGAGATCTCTCGAGAGCGATGGTGTGTCGGGACAACGGCAAGTTGTAAGCAGCCACACAATATCGATATTTTGGGGTGCTGTGTAAACCTTGCTTGTCATGTCTTCTCCGGGCAGACGCGCATGCATCAGTGCAACAACATGCAACAACACATCGGACAAAAAAACAGACACAAAGAGAGAGAGAGAGAGAGAGAGAGAGAGATATATATATATATATATATATATATATAGCGAGAGAGGCAGATATACCACACAAATCCACAAAATAAATTGCAACAAGCAAATGCAGCAAGGCATCCCAACAGACAGCCCACAAACATGTAGTTACACTTCTGTTGTATTGATTGGCGATACACGGAATACAGCTTGCCTCCTGTTGGGCGTTGCACATGGCATTGGGGCAACAACGCGGCTGATTTGCCGAATGCTTGGCAAGCGCAGAAAGGAGGCTCAGGCTCTCAGTGATCGCTTCAGTAGGGCCGTAGGCTTGCACTGTGAAGTCGTGAAGTGAGCAGTGTTCCCGTGTTTCCGTTGCCTCGAGGCCAATGCCCAGAAGGATTGCGGAAAACCAAAGTGGAAGGAGGAGCTTGCGGAAGATGAGGAGAGCGGCGAGGAGGTGACCGCCGAGGACATGGAGGAGTGGCGCCAACGAGAGGAAGTGGAACGCAAAGCCAGAGAGGCTCGGGAAGCAGAAGAAGCAAGAAAAAGGCGCGAGTCCGAACGTGCCGCGGCTGCTGCAGAGGAGGAGCGGAAGAAAAACGCCAGAAGCAAATCAAAGTCTTCCAGATCTACCAGTTCTTGTTCACATCGATCCAGATCGCGCCGACGCCGAAGATCCTCGTCTTCGTCATCAAGGTCGAGTTCCAAGACTCGGAGGAAGAGTGGTTGGGACGTCGCTGATGCCAGCCTTATTGCAGCAGCTACGGGGGTCCCGACGTCAGACACCATGCAGACCCAAGCGGAAAACAAGCCGCTCATCGTTGTGCCTCCTCCCCCACCCCCCGTTGCACGACTGGCTGGCGATGCCAGTCCACTGGCCCCGTCAGCGCAAGCAACTCCGACACCACCCCCGCCACCAACAATTGAGTCTTTCTGCCAACATACACACACACCAGCCCCACCGCCCCCTCCACCACCTGTGCATTTAAACGGAGCTGTGCTGAACGCACCTGTGCATGGCCAGATGTGGGAGAAGTTGCCAGTCAGTCGCCAGGGTCCTGGGCATATGGCGCACTCAGTCATGCAATTCCCAGGTGCTGTCATGGCGCCCCAGTGGCACCCGAACATGCAATGGCAACCTCCGTTCTGCCAGGGTCAGACCGGTTCGTGGCAAAGCCAGGCCGCGCCATTGTGGCACGACCCTCTTCAAGGACATGAAGGTGGAGGATGGCCGCAACAAGGTGAACCCCAAAGTGCTGCCCCGTACCCTGCCGCTCCTGGCAATCCTGGCCATGTATTCCCCCAGATTCAGCAAGTGTTTCCCCAAAATGTCCCCTCGTGGGTGCCCGCACCGGCCGATCGCTCGAACGAGGAGCGATTTATTGGGAGGGTGAAGAGATTCCAGGATGGCCCCGCAGGTGGCTATGGCTTCATTGACTGCGACGAAACCAAGCTGCGGTTCACCAGAGATATTTACATACATCGGAATCAGATGACCGGGTTGCAGATTGGCGATGAAGTAAGCTTCACCATTTCATTGAACAACAAAGGCGAGCCACAAGCTAGGAATGTGATGAAGCGAGAAGATGCGCTTCTGCTTCGGGCAGGTGCTGTCCACGGCATGGTCCCAGAAGGGCCTGCTGGGCCTTCCGCACCCAACTTGATGGATGAACATGAGGCAAGGCAGTTCCAAGCATCGTTACGTGGTAACGTCGGTTGACCTCGAAACTGGGAGGAAAAATGCATAGTTGTGCGGACTTTCAGCCATGCACCCTTTTCCTGTCAGTCACCGCAGTAGTTCGAGACTTGGTAGCATAATAATCAAGAAGCAATATATGAAGCAGCAGGTGGTTGTTTGAACAAAGGTCTTCCAAGACCACGGGGCAGAGAGAGGAGGCAGCTATGGTGCGTATCTGACAATGTAACCAACAACAGGCAGAAACACTCCTCGACAAGCAACGGCTCAATGAAGATCTCATCAGAGAATAGTGTGGGCTCTCGTGATTGCAATGCCGGGCTGTCAGCATCTCGGTTGTTGCGGTTGAATGTTTTCTTAAGAGAATACGAGGGACGGCCGGGCTGCACATGCTTAGGTCCGGCGTCGGTTTATCTCGTGTGCATTTTGGGGCAGATCTTCAATGACGCGTCTGCCCTGAAAATTCCGAAGAACATCCTTAAACTTCCAGACCTAGAATCAGAAGCAGTGGAGCGGGAAATCGTGGAAGGAGATCCGCACGGTGCAAGCATTGCCTTGCTTGCTGCGGCAGAGAACGGCAGACATCACTTGGAGATGGTTTGGGCACTGCTGGCCCTGGAGTACGATTTGAACGATCTCCAGGAGTGGCTCTCCTCGACTTCGCCGCTCCCTCCAAGTCCAAGTGCTCCCTTATCCCGAGAAAGCCATGAAAGTCTGGTCGAGGACTTCAGGAACTTGCTGGAAAATCTCCGTGCAAACCGGCCGGACAGCGATGCAGTGAAGGCGCTGATTGTGAGCTTGGCCAGGGCTGGCGGAGCGCACCGAGTGTCCAGTGCATTACAGGCCTTGCAGGCCTTGGGTTACAGCCCGCAGGAGCTGCAAGGCTGGATCGAGCAAAAAGGAAAAGGCCAGGCTCCCACAAAGGGACCTGCAGCCCGTGCTATCGAGAACTCCTGGAACGTTTACTTGCTCATCGACGCTTTGAAGCATTCGAGCAGAGCGGAGGTAAAGCAAGTTCTTGCCCACATCGGCACACAAGAGATGGTACATGTGCTTGGGACTTTCACTGCATTGGGCTACGATTACAATGGGCTACTGAAATGGTTGCAGTCGGAGTCGTCAGAGGTGGACACTCAGCCGAAGAACTCGGATTTTGCTCTTCTCTTGAAAGACCTCGAGGCGGAGGCTGAAACCCGGGCCGAAGTGAAGGAAGTCTTCGCACGGATGCTGAGGACGGGCAACCTTTCGTCTTCTTTTGCCAGGCTGCAATCCATGGGCTACGACCTCGATGCAGTAAAGCGCTGGTATCAGTCTCACCTGAGAGCCACTCCGCAGCCTCAGCAGAAAGATCCCGGACCTGGCAAACTCGGCGAAGTCTTCAGGAATGAGTCCGTGATCCTAACAACACCGACCAAGAGGCTCCTCCCTGAGACCATGCAGGACAGTGTCAGCTCGTTCCCCGGGCCTCACTTGCAAGCCTTGGGCGATGAGACGAGGCACCTGCAAGAGGAGAAGCCCCCGATTTCCGCGAAGACCGCAGTCGCAGTCGCGGCGGAGGCGACGGCCAGGGCCACTGTGGAAGTGCCAATCCTGAAATCCTCGTCTTCGAATTCTCGACTTGACACAGCTACAGGCTTTGATGAGCTGCTTTTGCAGGTGCATCGGGCATATAAGGCGGAGGTCATTCGGCTGCTTTCCTCCGAATTTAGATCAGGTGGCCGGCCACGGGTCGAACAAGCTTTCGCCTTCTTGGAAGCTTCAGGATACAGCCACAAGGATGTGCAGGCATGGCTGACTGGTGGGCCGGCCCCAGTGCGACGGATGTAGGCACAAGCATCAGATCCGAGCATTTGGACAGAGAGAGTAGGTTGCTGCTGTGTTTTTGTTGCCGCTTACCTTGGGTCATGAACACGCTGGGCAAGCCGCGAGGGAGAGAGCGACAGAGAGTTTTGTGGCGCACTATTGAATGTTTTTTGCTGCTGCTGCTTCGTCAAGGGAAGTATATAGAAGTGGCAGGACCAGGAACTTTGGCACAAGATTTTACTGTAGTGGCGAGGCTGCATAAGTTACATAAGTCACTTCAGCCATGGTCAGACAGTCCATGACCGGACAAAGCTCTTGAGGGTAGCGACCTGAAGCGTAGCTGCACGTGACTCAGCGCGGCGGTTGTTGTGTGGGCATTTTAACGATCGGTGAACGTCGTTAACTACCGGTCTTGCATCATCAGCTTCCTGCGAAACCTGTGACAGGTTTACTATACTTGGCCATTTTGATATGCTGTGCATGCCCTAGTATAACTTGGCGTACCGTGGCGTAGTAATATTTCGTGTCGTACCAGCTCAGCCGGATGCCCGGGCGCCGTTCCAAGTCTGATGCGCAGGTGCAACGGTGTGCACGGTGCAAGCATCTTCCTTTTCATGTGATTCGAAGACCTGACATGCAGGACGTCCCCATTGCAGGCGGAGCAGATCGAGGCCTGGCTCTCTGGCTCTTGCAATCAGGCTTCCTGCGAGTGGCATTCCTCCGATTGGGATCTTAGTCTTGGCCACCTGTAGGCTCACATTCTGGGACAGGGGAATGGAGGTGGAAGAGGAACAAAGATTGACAGGAGGGCTAGCTGTGGCTAGCGGCTAGCGAGCAACAGAGTAAAGACTGAGGTGAGATGTGTTGGAACACGTACAGAGAAGTGCTGTGCGAGCGCAGCAAGGTTCCAAAGCAAAGCGAAGAAAGCGAGTGCCTAAGAGTACCGTCGGTGATCTTCAGGACTGCAGAGTGCAGTTCATGTTGCCGTGGATGTCCAAGTCCCAAGCTTTAAGCTTTGCAAGGTCACGCACGGATGGCCCGCAGGCACGGTCGATGCGGGTCCGAAAGCGTTTCGCTTTGCTGCTGCACTTAGGATCCGCGGCAAAGACAGGCGGCCGAGCTACAGACGCAAGTGGTCGTGGAGCCTCGCTTTCCAATCGGCTAACTTGGCCTTGCAACTCCTTAGAGCAGGCCCCGTCTCCTGATCGATTTGTGGGCAGGGCCTCATCGCGGTGCACTCAGTGCGATGAGTCGGTAATGAGCAGAGCTCTCTAAAGGCCGGGCTGGCCATGCTAGCAGCTTTTGGACGGTGTTTCACGTGCTCCACTCAGGGATGAAGAGTCGCTTCCATCAGCACCTTCCCAAGGCCAATGGTATACACATAAGAATCAATCTAAATAGAAATTTTATATATATATATATATATATATACATACATATATATATATATATATATATATATATATATATATATATATATATACACACACACAGACGTACGTCCGTCATCGTCATCTAGGGTGGAAGGTATTGACTTCAGTTTCGACTCTGCACGAAAGGGTATTTCGCGACTAGAGCTGCTTCGGGAGGCCATCAGTCTGAAAGGCTGCGGACAGGCCCAGCCAGATTTGATTTAAGCGGGGGGGGAGGCGTTCACAGTTGCCTTGTTGCAGGGCAGGTCGATTCCAAACCCAGGCGGCTGCCTGCCGTTGCTTGTTGAAGCGGCTTCTTTGGACGAAGCTTTCAGGCGAGTTTTGGTCGCGCGCCAAGACCCACCTCGCGCAGTCCTCCGACCACAACGAGAAGACAGGCGACCGTCGCTGCCGCGTTAAGCCTAATGCATCCTTCATCGTCACTACCCGACTACCCCAGTCCCATGGCGCATCTCCGATCGCGTACGTCATTGGCATTGCATGGAGCCATAGAGCCAGACTTTTCCACTTGAACATTTAGCTATCACGCCGCACCGCTGGAGTAGATTCCTCCGATAGGGCGCGCCTCAAGCCTGCAAATGCGTTGGTGTTGAAGAGCAATGCGCAGGCCGAACTGCTGATGGAAGCACAAATCGCATGCTGCTCCAGCTGTCTGTTCTGCAGGTCACAGAAAAAGCAAGCGACAAGGCCGCTGGCTAGTGCGGCCATTGCAATCAACGGGACCTTGCATAAGTCTCGTGCGTGGTAGGCCCTTGCCCCGGAAAGGTCTTCCTGCCCCGAGCCTTCAAAGATGGCCGTCCAGTCTTGATGTCGCTACTCATGCAACACTCATTTATCCAGCAAGCTTCGCCGGCCAAACAAAATCGACACAAAAAACGGGCTCTGGTCAACAAACATCTTGAGACGCATAGATCCCGGACCACCACCAGTAGGACCACCAGGACCACCACTACGATCAGGACGATTACGCCAAAAAGTGAGACCAACACGACACCACCAGCACACCACGAGACGACGAGAAAACCTCAGCAAACCACCAGGAGAGACCGGACTGCCCCCAAAGTACTGGCTGGACAGCCACGGCTCTGTTTGATGGATCCTAGGTTCTTGTTGGTTCTGGGTGCTTGCCTTTCGTCTTTGCTTTACTCATGTCAACCGACCTACCTGATGGAATCCGTGCCTGCTTCGTGGGAGTCCGCGAGTCAAAAAACATATACCAGCGGGAGGATTGTGCCAAACGTGCATTTCCGGTAGAGTACCACATCGACGTTAGATCACCCGTGACTGCCGTTGCACTTGTGTATCAAGGGAGGGATGCGCATGGAGCCAAAACCGTCGCGAGTCCCATGCCACATGTGCTGACCTTCCAGGCTCCCCGACGGATCATTTCGCGTTGGTAGGGACCCCCGTCGACGTTGCAGCACCATCCTCCCTCAGGGACTGGAACTTGCTCGGGCCTTCGCCTTAGCTGGGCTCCTTAGTCCGGTGTTTTGGGGCGCAGCCTGAGCTGCACTTCACAGCGTCCTATGTCGCCAAGCTGCTGGAGGCCTCAGTAGGCCCCATCCCATGCGTGCCTTGAGGGGGCAAAGCGGCGGTCGCTTAGTCGCGCGAAGCTCGCCACAGGAACTGCAAACCGAAGGCCTCAAGGCATCCTTCAACGTCATGGAGGGATTCATCATGCCGCCAATCGTTACTCCCAGGGCGCATATGGCCAAGAAGTCGAACATTGCACAACCCAACAGCTGCTTTGTTGTGCGACAACGGATGTTGCCAAGCCAGAACTTGGCAAGGCTTTTGACGTGGGTCTCAGCGGTGTACTTGCTGTTGAGCCCTGCTCCCCACGTGGCATCACGAGTCCTTAGCAGCAAGCACAGTAGCCATGATGCACTGCTCAATGTGAACGGAAACCGGGAGTCCTTTCTAGGCACACTCTGCTGCCTTTGTTCTTCATCCTGCGTTAGGATCCTGTGCTCCGGCCCCAGTGAAGCACCAAGGACTTTCATGGTAGCTGTAGCGGTGCGGCCAGACTCACACTCTCATCACGATACCAATACTGGGTTTTGTCGGGGTGGGTCTTGAGGTGCCCACTATAGCCAAGCGACTCCAACTCACGCCAGACTTGCTCCCAAGACTGCAGGTTTTTGCAAAGTGGCATGTACCGAAGCCGTATCGTCCATGTACAGGGGCTGATGAGACTGCGGAAGAGCAGCAACAGCCTCCTTATAGGGACCCGACGAGTTGGTGCTGGCAGTCTTGCTTTTGCCAAAAGCAGCCTCCACCACTCTCTTTTTCTTCCTCCTTCCAGTGAGCTGCTGCTGGCAGCTTCCATTCAATCAAGAGGAGGCTGCCACCACTCTCTTTCTTCCTGCTTCCACCAGCTGTTGCTGGCAGCCTCCCTTTGTCAGGAGGCTGCCACCACTCATCTTCCCATCACTCCTTTTTTTTTCCCAAAAACCCCTGGGGGGTTGGGTTCTTGTTTAGTTGTTCCTTCCCGCGGGGGAGCGTTCATTTTCGAGACGTTGTCGCGGACCGGAAAAGCCCTTTAGCGAAGAGAAAGCGTCCACGGCATCGTTCCGCAGGAGGACTGGGACGGCTGGGGGGACGGGGACGGGTGGGGAGCTCGGGCCATGGGTGGGAAGCTCTGGGTGTGGAGCGTTCGCGGGAGGACGCGGCCGTGGACGGGGTCGGGTGGGGCCGGGGTGCTTAATTTCCCTCATGCCTAAAGAACGGTCTGGATTTTGGGTTTCCCGCTTGACCTTGTTTTTCAATTCCCGTTCCCGTTCCCCCTTCTGGTCCCGCCAGGACCTGTCCTGAAACCTCCACCACCGGGCCATGGCAGCTGCCTACAGCTACTGTACCTAGGCTACAGCCGCCGCCTAGTCTGCGTAGGTGCTACCCAGAGTGCTACCTCGAAGTTCAAGGGAGCAGTAGTTGCAGTAGTAGTCGTCGTCTGCCTGTAGGGTTGGTGCTTGGGGGTTTTGTTTGCGGTAATAATAACAATGGAGCTTGTTTCGCAATGTCGCAGATCAATCTTAACTCAGCGTGCGATCCGTTGGCACCATTACAACGTTGGGTGACGTACACCCAAACAGACATTCTTCGGCTGCAAGAAGGAGCTTCGGGCCGCCAAAGAAGAAGAACAATCGGTACGCAAAATTCAGCAACCAGTGCATGTTCAATTGAGAGAGATGGATCAACGGTTGTCAGAGGTCGTGGAAGCAGTCACTGACTGAAGTGTTTGTTGAAACTTTCATGTGGAATTAACAATGAAGTGAGATGTCTCAGGGTGGAGGGGCGGGCATAGCTTGCCCAGATCTTTCGGATGCTGAAGCCGAGGGGCTCACAGCCTCAGGGTTCAGCTTTGAACTGGCATGGAGTTCTCGCACGTGCTGTGCGACGGAGGCAAGCTTTTGTCACACCTCAGGCGCCTGGATCCTGGGGGCGGCGCTGCTGGTCACTGCTTACTTCCTCTGCCTTTGCCCGCAATACTTTCTCTGCCCTCTGGGACCGTAGAGTGACCGTGGTTTCCATTTATGTCGACCCCCACTGCGGATGAATGGGCCGACACAGATAGCATGCTTAAAGGTGATGGACTGGGTGGGGCTCTCGGGGACTGTTGGCGACCTCGCTATTCCCAGAGGTTCGTTTCTGCGGCTGATGGGGTCCACCGGTCAGGAACATCCACATGTGTTTGCAAGCTTGGCAGAGGCCGATTCCCAGCAAGAACTACAGCATTAACCTTGGCCACCGCGATACCAGTCACCAAAAGGAAGATGAAGATGTCATCTATTGTCAATCAGGATGACGACCTGGAGATCGACATCTTAGATGCCACGACAATCACCAATGCATACGCCAAGTATGTCAGGAAGATCGGTGCTTTTCCGCGTGGAGATGAGAAGCTCAGCACTGAACAGCTTAGCAGCTTGCATAATAATTTCTTCAAGTCATGGCCGGCGCCATATCGCGATTTCTCCGTCAGACTCATGGGAAGATCCAGTCTGTAGAGTTAAATGGCCCTGCGGACTTCGAGAGATGGTGAGGCAGCTACGCTGCCTTCAAGGTCGGATGCATTACCGTATGTTTGAAGAGATCTCCCTCGCCCGTTTGGAAGGATAGGAGAAGACGATTCGTAATTACCACGAGCGATATGGGCGGAACTACTGGGCACTCATCTACCGCGCGGACGTCAGATGCAGGCTGGAACACAGCGAAAGATTGAAGCGACTGGGCACGACAATGCCATTGCCGCCGGCGGCAGCCACGACTTCGACATCAATGCTCCTTGGGAATGGGTGTGGCAGGCGATGGTTGACGACAGCAAATTTTGGCATCGAGAACTGGAAGAGCCCGCCTTGCTCATCATGGCCAGGGGCTCCAAGGATGCCTTCCTGGAGCAGGCTACGGCCACGTCTTCTATGGCTGCGGGTGGCGGCAAGCGGGCCAGGGCCAATATGGTCAGGGAGCATCGAGTGGGCGAGGACACACCCATAGCAGACGCGGAGCCCGCTTTTGCGATGACTTCCAGAACGGAACGTGCAAGGAGCGAGATCGTTTCGGCAATTGCCTCAAGAATCCAGAGCTGAAGCATCAGCGTGCTAAATTGTTGGCGGTGGACCATGGATTCGTGCGGCCCGACCGGTCACCGTCCCCTTGCCGGCAATATTGAAGGGAACCACCAACGATGTGCCTTAGAGCCACTCGAAGGTGGGGATTTGGATGTGTTATCGGCCGCACTGCATCTCCGATGGACTTTTCGGAGCCACCGCATGGACAGCCCATGGTCTGGGCTGCCACGGCGTGCCCTGAGGCACTCCTCTTTCTCTTCCGTGCTGCCCGTCGGTCTCAGGTCATTGGTCGTGAAGCGGAGGCGGCGGCCCGCACTGGACCCTGAACTGCTCACTGGCTGGCGTGGCTTGGTTCTACCTGCGCAACGGACACTTTCCAGCCGCCGGCCATCTGCTATCATTAGAGGCGCATGCGTCGGCAATTGTCAGTTGCGCACAGTCTTTGGGCTCCCGCCAAGAGGGCGCATTGGAAGATGGGCGGCGACCTCGTCTTGCCTTACAATGTGTCTGTGGTCTTCATTAGGCCGGCGAGACAACAGTGTACAACCTCGCTGGGCAAATCATATTCCGCATCAATGAGGTAGCGCGATATGATGATCTCAAGTGGTGCACTGAGGCTCTTACAGGGCGGCCATCAGAGTTCCGGCCGGCGCCCGCGGACGAGTGCCTATGGGATCTTCGGGAGGACACGCTGATCCCAATGGGAGAGTTCCATATGATCGCAGCCTGCTTTCTGCAGAGGACGGACTCGTGCAGCGCTTGCTCAAACAATGCATCCTTTCTAAGCACCCTTGTGCCGTTTCATTCGTGGTCAAGGAGCACGGGTCGGACTTTCGACTGACTGAGGATTGGAGTCCACGCCGGTGCCCTTTTTAGGCATTGGATTACCCGGTTCACATACTCATCAATGTTGCCAGCGCCTAGGTGGGATCCGGGCGCAATGCAACGTGTCCATAAGAATCGGATGCATCAGCGCGCACTGGCAAGTCACACTCCACTCTGCACGTCCCACTTTTAGCAAACCGTCGCAGGTGTGTGTGTGTGTGTGTGTGTGTGTGTGTGTGTGTGTGTGTGTGTGTGTGTGTGTGTGTGTGTGTGTGTGTGTGTGTGTGTGTGTGTGTGTGTGTGTGTGTGTGTGTGTGTGGCGTGTGTGTGTGTGTGTGTGTGTGTGTGTGTGTGTGTGTGTGTGTGTGTGTGTTGTTGTGTGTGTGTGTGTGTGTGTGTGTGTTGTGTGTGTGTGTGTGTGTGTGTGTGGTGTGTGTGTGTGTGTGTGTGTGTGTGTGTTGTGTGTGGTGTGTGTGTGTGTGTGTGTGTGTGTGTGTGTGTGTGTGTGTGTGTGTGTGTGTGTGTGTGTGTGTGTGTGTGTGTGTGTGTGTGGTGTGTGTGTGTGTGTGTGTGTGTGTGTGTGTGTGTGTGGGTGTGTGTGTGTGTGTGTGTGTGTGTGTGTGTGTGTGTGTGTGTGTGTGTGTGTGTGTGTGTGTGTGTGTGTGTGTGTGTGTGTGTGTGTGTGTGTGTGTGTGTGTGTGTGTGTGTGTGTGTGTGTGTGTGTGTGTGTGTGTGTGTGTGTGTGTGTGTGTGTGTGGTGTGTGTGTGTGTGTGTGTGTGTGTGTGTGTGTGTGTGTGTGTGTGTGTGTGTGTGTGTGTGTGGTTGGTGTGTTGTGTGTGTGTGTGTGTGTGTGGTGTGTGTGTGTGTGTTGTGTGTGTGTGTGTGGTGTGTGTGTGTGTGTGTGCGTGCGTGCGTGCGTGCGTGCATGTGTGTGTGTGTGTGCATGCATGCGTGTGTGCGTGCGTGCGTGCGTGTGTGCGTGCATGCGTGTGTGCGTGCGTGCGTGCGTGCGTGCGTGCGTGCGTGCGTGCGTGCGTGCGTGCGTGCGTGCGTGCGTGCGTGCGTGCGTGCGTGCGTGCGTGCGTGCGTGCGGATGCGTGCGTGCGGATGCGTGGGTGGGCATGCGTGGGTGGGTGGGTGGGTGGGTGGGTGGGGGTGGGTGGGTGGGTGGGTGGGTGCGTGGGTGGGTGGGTGGGTGTGTGTGTGTGTGCGTGTGCGCCCTATGCCGGCCCCCAAGGCGGCAAGGGCAAGAAGGGCAAATATGAACGCGGCTGACCGCCCCTGAGCATCCGCTATTGATTAGAATCAATATTTTGCATAATGTTGAAGTATATAATTTGGCATATATTTCTGTTGATTTTATTGGGGTTGATTTTTTAGTGCTCCCTGAGCCCTGGAAACAAGGATCGATTTCAAACATATAACCCTAAAACTTGAGTGCATGTGCACTGCCGGTGGCCTGCAACTTTGGCTCAAGTGTGCTGCTCCCTGCAGCGAGGTGGGAGCAGCTGGTGTAGGCTGCTGGAGCTCCGAAGGAGTGGACGGCAAGTTTGTTTCTGCCCTAGAAACAGGGTGTAAAGTGAAAGCTTAAGGACAGTTTTTTGCTTCCCGAAAGGGAAAGCTTTCTGCCCTGGAAACAGGGTGGAAAGCATGGCCGCCATGGGGCGAGGACGGGCCAGGCACACCCAAGCCTTTGACAGACAAAGGTGTGCTGTTGAAAGTGCTAAAGGACCACAAGGAGCTGGTCAAGGACTTAGTCGGTGGACCTGCTCAGGGACCTCCTGAGGGCCGAACCGAAGGGTGAGGTCCACACCCAGCCGATGAGGCACGCAAGCCGGTGTGGTAGAGGCCACTGTAGCACTGTAGCCGTTCCCCTTGACCTGCTTGGAAAGCAACCGCAGGGGACTCTCACGCCCGACATTGACGAGGTTGGCGAGGAAGTGCTTGTACTCTTCAGTGTCGATGAGACCAATCTTCTCCTTCGCCTTCCCCATGTCTTCGAACGCGTTCTCGTTCTTCTCCTCTGCATCCTTGGCGGCCTTGTTCCACCCAGGATCGGCGACATTCTTGCATTTCCCTCAGATGTGTTGATCGTGAAGTTCACTGTCATCATCTTTCTCGGGAGAAATGTCTGGCATGGATTCCTCACCCTGTGGTGAGCTTTCCTCTTCCATGTAAGCCACCCGGATCCTTCTCATGTGGCGGCCTGCAGTGGAACGTCAAGTGCGTCGGCACCACGTCGGCATACGAGTCTGACACCTGCTCTGGAACTCTGCTGTGTCCTTGGACGGCGGAGACACCGATATGGAAGTCAAAGTCGAGGAAGCACTCGAATGACAACGCTGCCGGTGCCAGCCAGCAGCCAGATGTTGAAGCGGCCTTTCGAGTTCGCCATCAGGAAACTGAAGAATTTCCGTGGCACCCGCTCAACTGGTCGTAGAGAATGCTTCATCATCGTCTCCAAGGGAATTTGCATGTACTTTTCTGGGGTGATTCGCTCGTCATGCCTCGTCAGCCTCGAGAGTGCCTTAAAGGATTTGACGGCCCATCCACCATGGTCGTGCTTCAGCTTGGAGACCTCGATGAAGAATGTGTGTGTTCCAGGATGTTTTTCATAGTGACGGACATGTGACAGAAAAGCCAACTGTCCCTCCACAATCTCTGTTACGGCCTTCTCGCCATGAGGGAAGTACGCCGCAACCTCCTGCTGTCCAAAGAAGCGAGGAACAGGTTCCGGAGTGATCTTGAGGGAGGCCACCGGTGCCTCGCGAGGAAAGGCTCGAGACCCCTTTGAGGGGTAGGACGCCACGCCGCCATCTCCAATTGATCGGAGTACACGACGCGGCACCCAGGACGCGCTCTTCAGATACATGGCAAAGTCAGGGACACCAGTACGAACGTCAAAATTGAAGTTGCATCCATTGTTCGGTGTCCAGAATCTGCATTGGTGCCTCCTCTTGAGAGAAGCTTCCAGTATCCATCGAGGCGGGTCCTGCCGCAGCCATACTGGTAACAGAAGTGGAAGTTGTGGGCTACTTTCTCACTTGAGTTTTGAACCAGCTGATTTGAGCAATGCAGGCACAAAGTCAAAAAGAGACCAACGCTCTTCATGAATGCACATGCACTGAATTGCTCTGACAGCTCACACATGAAGCAGACATGACTCACAGACGCTCCTGCATGAACATGACATGTTGCACATGACTCAAACCGCGTACTCCTTGCGGAGCCAGGCGTTCAAGAATGCTTTGTGCTCAATCATAGAACGAAAAGGAGGATGTGAATGAACTGAATGAATTTCCTTCAACCACCCTTTTTGAACAGCGTTCAGGAGGTTTCTAGGATCAGCGCTTCGTTTCGTGAGACAATCAGAAAGACCATGTTCGGTTCGGACGTGAGAGATCAGCAATCGCCCCTGAACAAGCTTCCTTTCTCAGCATTTGAATCATGTGAATGGTTTCCTGCTGCTCGGGTGAGTGAGTATAGTAGAAGCAGTAGACACGAGATTGTTAGCGTCAGTTCGCATGTGAATCTCAGCATCAAGACCACTAATATCCTTCCACAAACCACGAAGCATCTGACAGGTACCAAAACACTTCATCAAAGCATAAAGCTCAGCGACAGTGGTGCTAAGGGTCGTTCTCTTAATCTTGGTTGATTCGAACAAGACCAATGAGCCTCTGGTGTCCCTTCGATTCTTGACCCTTTCATCAGCAATGAAGATAGTCATCGCTCTCTGTGAAGACTTGTCGCTGTTATTGCGCAGCTTGAAAGCTGCGTCAGGAATTCCAAGAATCCTCGGCGATCCCTTCACTGGCCACACCCGTAGCTCAACCTCTTCACTGCATATCTGTCGACACAACTTGTTCAACTCCTTGCAGTGACCAACGGTCGGAGCAGCAGATGCTGAAGCCAAGCGAGAGAACTGATAGCATGCCTGAAATTGCGTCCTCGACTGAAGCCAGTTGATGCTACCAAGCAGCGATCTGTAGGAAGTGTGGAGAGCTTTGTCGCACGCATCAACATCCTTGAGATGCTTTGGTGTGACAATCTCCTCAAGCTCATAAACACAAAGTTTTTGATCGATCGATATGTACTTCTTCTGCCCTTGTGCATCAAGAACCCAACGAACAGGCTGTCCAGTGAACGTAAGGTCATTCTTGTCCTCGTGACCGACAGTGCAGTGCCAAGTGAGGAACTCAGGGGCCCAGGGGTTCCACTTATGATGAGATCATCAACATGAAGGCTCATCACTCCAACTGTCTTCCGGCCTTTACTCGGACTTCCATGCACTGGATCAACGAAGTGGTCAAGAAGCTGGTCAACCAACTCGGGAGAGAGTTCTGAAAGACTCTCGACCTTGTAAGGAGCCTTCTCTGGAAGGAACAAGGAGACGAGAACCTCAGCTTCCTCTTCCAGGAAACAGGTCTTGTCAACCTTGTCCAATCTCAGGTCATGGGCCCTTTCCACAATCCACCATGTTCCTTTCCGAAGCATCATAGAAACACGGTAGGGGTAGTCCTTGACCTGATAGACAGGTGCTGGAGTGCGAAGAGCCTTGGCCCTGTGAGAAACGAGAGCATTCCCGTTCTCATAAGGCAACCAACCTCTCTTCTTACAAGCAACACTGCCCAAGAATCCAAGAAGCTTACTGTCCGTAACAGGTCTCCAAGCATAGTCAACCATCTCCTTAGTCTCGGTGTTGAAGCACTGAGCAATATCGGGACATGAAAGATAGGATCTCTCCTCCGCACGGTCGGAGGAAGAACGGTTTCCTCCATCGTATGCGTAGCATGACATGGCATGAAGGGCAACCTCCTTGAGGTAGGCAGGTTCCACCTCATGTGAGGTGCTTCCTGCTTCAGGTTCCTTCTCCTGAGAGAAGCTTCCTGCCGCAAGGTGGCTTCTTCCCTTCTTGCCTTCGATGCCGTCGTATGCGACATAAGTGCATCGGTCAGCTGGAGTCGGTTCCATGCCAACAGACCGGAGAAATTTATCCAAACGATTCCACCATCTCCTCGGTGCATCGTGCAGACCATAGACTCTAGACCGGTCTGAGGCAGAGACCAACCATCCAAGTTGGCAAGCCGATGTCAGGAGGCAGCTGAACCACAACCGTCCGAGATGACAGATTGTAGTGTTCCCCCTAAAGGAAAGCGGTCTTAAGATCCAAATGAAAAAGATCCCAGTAGTGATTGGCAGCGCACTGCGCAACCAAACGGGAACCATACCGAGTGCCCGTTTGTTGATCCAAGGCAAACTTGTCCTGGAATCCGCGACAAACCCAACGGGGCTTGAACTTGGAAAAGTAACCACTTTTGTCAACCCTCACCGTAAGGACCCAGCGTCCGGTAAGAAAATTGACATCGCGACTAAGTTTACAGCGGTCTGTCAGCTGAATAGCATGATTGTCCAAGTAACTCTTGAACTCCTCAAGTTTAGCCGCACGAATTTCGGCGGCATACTTGCGCTGCATCTCCGGCGTCAGGGTACCTGCCTTGATTTTGTCCTGTTTGGTCAACCAAGACGCAAAACCATCACCATCCAACGGAACAAATGACGGAACCTTGAAGTCCGACGGAAGGCGAATCAAAACGTCATCGTCGCGAACAGCCAAGGCAAGCAAACTCTCATCACGATATAGTCAACCGTCGCGTCAGAGTCAGTATCCTCACCAGCTGCCGGCGCCGGCGGTTCCGGGGTGGGTTCCGGGAGCGGGGTTTGCTGAATGGGAAATTCCCCTCAGTCGCCGGCAAACCAGGAACCGGGGCCGGATCAGACGACGAAGAAGCCGGTTCGTAAGGAACCGGGAAGTCACCCGACAGGATCCTTCTTTCCGGCAGCAACGCAACCGGAGGTCCCACAACAGTGCGCGACTTCGGCTTGGATTTATGATCCGGGTGAACAGCACCGGAGAATGAGGATGCCGCGGAATTGGAACAGGAACGATAGGTGAAGGTGGTGCCAGCCACGGCATTGGTGGACTCAGAACGGTTAGCAAACTGAGGCGGAGCCCCAGGAGCATCAGAAGGACCTCCAGGAGGAGGAGACTCCTCATGAAACTCCATTGGAAGAGGTGGCTCTTGTGGTGAAGGACCGTAGCCAGGTCCCGGTCCCTGAGGACCGCCTCCTGGCGGTTGATCTCCAGTCCGGATCAGTATGCATATCCAAGTCCGAATGGTCGTCTCCCCCTGGTACCGGTACCTGTGTGCCGCCTCCAGGAGGCTGTGACGGAGGGTCACCGCCAACATTTAACTCAACAGGATCATCATCAAGATCCTACTCAGGATGTTGAGGCGGCATATCCTCATCATCCACAGGCATATCACCGTGCGGATCATCGTAACCAGGATAGTCCACGTCGTCATCAGCGGCCGGTGGTTGCGGTGCAACCGGAGCCGGTGCTGGCTGGTCCGTGAAGTCCAAACCAACATCTGGCCCCCTTCTGGAATTGCTCCCCCCGAGACTCATTCCAGAACACCGTCATGGACCAATTCGTAGACTGAATATCCCTAAGGCAAGGAACAAAATCACAACAGCATCAGGATGTCGATGAACCAAGGGAAGTGTTTTTCCTTGAGTCCCCCTGTAAACATTGATTGCAGTACTCAAATTCCAGGTAAGGAAGAGTCAACACCCTCACATTCTTGATCATGGGTCGCAATGCGACAGCATCAGCGGAAGTGGTAGTGTGAACTTCCAACTCAGTACCCGGAAGAAGATTATCAATGTAAGACAGGGTTTGAACCAAAGACGATGTAACAAATCGTTGTGGAGCGACAAACTTCAGAGGCGGCAGAAGCTTCCCTTGGTCGTTGTTGGAGAGCAAAGAGTACTCTGCCTCAGTGGGAAGAACCGGCAATGCCTCCGAATTTCTGTCCGATCGCAAGCACAACGCACACAGTGTTCCATCATCAAAGTCCTCAAAGATATCTTCGAACAAATACGACTATCTGAGATCTGAACGATCATCACCAACAAGACACTGTGACAGCAAGACAGCAAACCTAGGATCAAGAGTAGTTGTAGAGTCATAGCCTGCGTCAAGCGACTCCAACCGATCAAATGATCCCTCAGGCAGATTGGTGAGATCAGAAATCTCACCGTGCTGATGCTCACCGCGGTTCTTGAAAGTGATGAATGAAAGTCCAGTCCTCCACTTCAGCGAGCGGCTGCCCTGAGAGAGCCAAAAACCAGAATGGGAAGGATACATGATGGTCACAAAGTATCCTTCTCCTTTGTCATCTTGCCAGCGGCAGACCTCAGCACAAAAGTGCCAGAAGGCAGTGGCGGACTTCCTGGGCCACTCAGCTGGAATGACAGGATGGATGAAAATGTGATTCGGCTCTGACTTCAGGATCACTTGCCAAGCAGCTTCAATCGAAGATTGTATAGACTTGGCACTCCATTCACCAAACAACACAGTTCACTCGCATCAAGTCCAAAATGGACAGTGCACGCAGTAAGCCCGGTGAGGCGAGGTGTGATCTCAACGAAATCGCTCTTGCCTGAAGGGAGAGTGTGGTAACAGATCTCATGTTCATAGCAGAATCCAGAACCTGCACGCTCATGAATGTTGTCGCCGATGCGGTCGAGTGCCTCTTCCTGAGAAGAGCGTCTCGGGCCTTCATCACGTACCTCTTCAGAAGAAGAGCCTCAACATCATGCCATGGGTCTCCATCACGCCGTACCTTCGACTGATTGACACGAAGAACAGCACGATGGACTTCAACCAACACCATGGCTCCTTCCGGTGACACGACTATACCTCTGATCCAGGTTCCTTCAGACTTCTTCTTAGACTCATCCTTGTGCCACACAAACACGCGATCACCCTTCTGATGCGGACCATCAGACGGCATGACTCTCCGTGCAAGGGCCTTGCGAAGATCACGTGATTGTCTGGCCTCCTGATGAGCCCGCATCGGAATCCTCTGGAGATCCAGAGTGGTTCGATCCTCCTCGGCAGGATCGGCAGAGAGTTGTTCAGGAGTACTGTTCTGTGGTCGTCTCCCAGTAGCTATATACAGTATCTCCAAAGGAGCATAGCCAGAGACAGTGAGCTGGCAATTCCTTGCCCATGCCACCTTCTTCACTGCCTGACGAACAGTCACCTTCTCTGCGTAGCCCTCATCAGCCAAGGCCTTAGCCATGATGGCCCACGTGCGCTTAAACAAGCGCACTGTGGTCTCAGCTCGATTAGGCCAAGGAGTCCGAGGTCCGCATGGATACGGAGTAATGCCATGGAACTTGTAATAGGACATGAACTGTGGTGTGAAAAATGCTTGATCACCTACGATTCCCTTAGGAACGCATTTTCGCGCGCTTGTGTGTGTGTGTGTGTGGGTGTGTGTGGGTGTGTGTGGGTGTGTGTGGGTGTGTGTGTGTGTGGTGTGTGTGGTGTGTGTGGGTGTGTGTGGGTGTGTGTGTGTGTGTGGTGTGTGTGGGTGTGTGTGGGTGGGTGTGTGTGTGTGTGTGTGTGGGTGTGTGGGTGTGGTGTGTGTGTGGTGTGTGTGGTGTGTGTGTGTGTGTGTGTGGGTGTGTGTGGTGTGTGTGGTGTGTGGGTGTGTGGGTGTGTGGGTGTGTGGGTGTGTGGGGTGTGTGGGGTGTGTGGTGTGTGGGTGTGTGGGGGTGTGTGGGTGTGTGGGTGTGTGGGGTGTGTGGGTGTGTGGGTGTGTGGGTGTGTGGGTGTGTGGGTGTGTGGGTGTGTGGGTGTGTGGGTGTGTGGGTGTGTGGGTGTGTGGGTGTGTGGGTGTGTGGGTGTGTGGGTGTGTGGGTGTGTGGGTGTGGGGGTGTGGGGGTGTGGGGGTGTGGGGGTGTGGGGGTGTGGGGGTGTGGGGGTGTGGGGGTGTGGGGGTGTGGGGGTGTGGGGGTGTGGGGGTGTGGGGGTGTGGGGGTGTGGGGGTGTGGGGGTGTGGGGGTGTGGGGGTGTGGGGGTGTGGGTGGGTGCGTGCGTGCGTGCGTTGGTGCGTGCGTGGGTGTGTGTGGGTGTGTGTGGGTGTGTGTGGGTGTGTGTGTGTGTGTGTGGGTTTGTGTGTGTGTGTGTGTGACTGTCGTGTCTTTTCTGTGACAACCAAGCAGGACTTGGAGGTGCCTGTGTCGGTGAATCAAGATGAGAAAGAACTTTTGTTGATGAAGACACTTGAGACTCCGCACATTTGGTGCCAGACAGAGTTCACGCGTGAAGAGGAAGCTGCAGGCATGACCAAGGAGATGAAGTCGATGGTGGACTTTGATGTGTTTGACGAGGTCTCCGTTGAGTCGGTCTCTGAGGAGACTTCGCAGTCTGCAATTTCCACGAAGTGGGTTAAAGTGCGCAAGCCTTACGGTTCTGTGCGCTGTAGGATTGTGGGTCGAGGGTACACTCAACTTGTAGAAGACAAGGATGAGACTTTCGCCTCAACCCCGTCCTTGACCACGCTTCGGTTGCTTCTGACTTTGGCTGTAGCGAAGGGATGGCACATATCGATCGGAGACATTTCGACGGCATTCCTTCATGCCCTGGTCGATGGTGACCTTTATGTCATTCCCCCTCTTGAGTTTTACCCTGAGGGCCGTACTTTGTGGAAGCTTAAGAAAGCCCTTTACGGCCTCAAGCACAGCCCAAAGCTTTGGCAGCAACACTTTGCATCTGTCATGGAGAAGAATGGCTTTAGACGCATGAAGTCGGGTTCCGAACCTTTACGTGCATGACAGTAAGCGACGTTACGTCCTGGCTTATGTGGACGACTTGATGTTCTTACTTTGGTTCGCAGGCTGATGTTTCGACTTTGATCCAGGATCTTCAGAAGGATTTGTTGCTTAAGGTGACAGGTACTTGTCCATTTTTATCTGTGTAGGAATGAGCCCATCCTACATTGATACAATGCTAGAGCTTTACGGTCTGAAACAGTGCCGGCAGGCACTTGAGCCAGGAACGGAGGCTCCGAGGAAGCAGCCCGACTGTGAACCATTGTGAACCTTTGGACCCTGAGGCTCACAAGCACTACCGGCGCGCTGTGGGCCAACTTTTGTGGCTTTCCAGCGTGCGCCCTGACATCATGTATGCTGTCAAGGAGCTGAGTCGAGGACTTTCCGCCCCTACGACTGAACACGAAGCTAAGGTGAAGCATCTTTTGCACTCCTTTGCAGGAACCAAACACTTTGCGATCCACTTCAGGAGTCTCTCTCTTTGTGCTCGGGGCGAATATACTTTCGCACAGCAGGACCCAGGCCACTGTGTCACTCTCGAGCGGAGAGGCAGAACTTTATGCGATTGGGTCTGGGACCGCAGACGCACTTTTCGTGAGATCTCTGGTGGAAGAGTCCAAGATCTTTCAGAAAGCGAGCCTTTGATTTTTTACCGATAGTAATGTTGGTAAAAGTATAGCTCACGCTTTGGTGTAGCCGCAAAACCAAGCATGTTGAACTTCGCTTTCTTTATGTACAGGAACTTGTTGCTTCAGGCATGGTTCGAATAAAGAAGGTCCTTGGGACTTTGAGCCCGGCGGATATACTAACTAAGTATATTGCTAAGGATACCTTGCACCGCCATCTTCCTACTTTCGGGTTCGAGGTTTAGCCACCCATCTTGGGTTGGACTTTGCCACTCATCATCTTTTCACCGACAGACCATGGCATGCCGAGCGAGCGAGTGCCCGAAGTCGAAGTGAAAACGGTTGCGGCGAAAAGGCGCAAAGTTAAAACCAAAACCACGACAAAATCCGAACACCCTGAACGAGAAAGTCAAGTGAGTTTACATATGTACATTAAAAGTGGTGCAGTTGCACCGGAAAACCATCATCGGAAAGTCATCCACCATTAAGGTTTCACGGTAAAAGTTTCTTCCTACTTTTCGGAACGGAGAAAACGGAAAACATAAAAATCATTCAAAAATTGAAAAATTCCCACGACCTCGCTCCACCGGCGGATCAGGACGAAGAAGCAGGAGCCACTTCTGGCTTTTGGTTCGTCGTCACACTTTTGGTGCTTGCGGCTGCCCACAACTTTGCGAGCACCTTCCACGGGAATTTTGCCTACTTTGCTTCCTGTCTGCGTGGACTTTTCCGCAGACTTTTGAGGAAACTGATCCGATTGATCACTTTCGGCCGCCTTGGCAAGGAGCCTCAGCCGTGATGGCGCCAAAGACTCCGCGACAGGAGGATGCATGGGCACAGCATTTTCGCACTGGCGGAAGAGGGAGCCAGCCTACTTTGGCAGCCTGGCGTCCAGATGCCAACTTTTCAACCTTTGTTAACAACTTTGATCCTGCAACCTTTGTGGGTATGTTGGCGGAAGGTCGACAGACCGAGCAACTTTGGGTGCCGAGCACGAGGTGCCCACTTTTGGAACAGCCACTTCCTCTGGACAGGTTGATGGCCAGACTTTATCCGGGAAGGGAACATCCCGGACTTTATACCCAAGTTAAAATACTTTTTATCATGCAGAGCACTTTTACATGGCTCTTTACGGCAATGCTCCCAGGCGTCCCGCCGGTACTTTCGGCGGACCACTTCTGCAGTTCTATGCGATGTACAAGTGGAGCCGAGGCAACCTGCTCAAAAGGTGTAGCTGAAAGTGTAACTTCACCGCAGACTTGTCAACCAAGCTGCGGCCTGAACCAGAGGCGGTGGGGTGGTGGTAACTTTGCCGTTGGCTATGTTTCAACAGAAGATGCAGACTTTGATGAACGGAGGGGCTTTGCACTTTTCTGGTGCAGATGCCTTTTGGGGTGACAACATGCACCTCAACTTTTCCTTCAGCCCTCGGTCGGCATTGCTTTTGTTTGCTTTTGGCCTTTCGATCAAGAAGCTTGGAGGCACTACTTTTGCCCAAGTCGGGCAGCTGGTCACTTTTGGCTTTAGGCCGACCCTGCAACTTTGGATGCAACTTATATCCAACTACGCTGTGTGGAACAGGCGGTACTTGGACTACTTTTTCGCACTGCCGCGAGAAGCGTCCATCACTTTGGACATTGCATCGGCCTCCACTTTGCAAACAGGACTTTTGATCCTACACCCGGCGTGGGACAATGGGTACTTTGTATGCGACAAGCTGAATGAACTTTTCGCTCACCCCGCCACTTGGTATTGGCGACTTTTCATGTGTCAGTTCTGAATTCACTTTGGCACATTACCCAGAATGCCAAAGACTGGGACTTGATCCCTCGGCAACTTTGGCAACGCATGGCGCGCCCACGCCTCTGAGGATAGCACTTTTCGCCTCTGTGGTTGGCCATCTTTGCAGCACACTTTTCGGCGTCTTTTGACGTTTGGTGCTACTCTTGCCGATCGCTGCACTTTGCTGTGCCGATCCCATGCTGTACTTTGATGTTCCATGGAACAGCCATGCCACGGCACCACGACGCAACTTTGTCGCTGCACTTGAATGAGCCGACAGCACGTGTACCGCGAACCTTTTCACAAAGGCAACTTTTGATGCTGTAGACAGGAGGCAGTGTTGTACTTTGCAGTTCTCCAGCGCTGGAAGCGAAACAACTTTTGTGCCTCAGTTCGCTTACACATGTACATGCTTTGTACGTGTTATACTTTGTACGAGAATAAAGTACTTAACTTACTTTAGTCTAGAGGAGGCGCGTGAAAATAACACGTCCCCTTTCTCCCTAGACTTTGCCAACCGTCGTTGGCTCAAGACCACTTTGCCCTCGCAGCGAAAAGGCGCTTCTGAACTTCAGGGTTACTTTGGTCTCAGTCGTGTGAGCTTGTGCACGGAATTACTTTAGGGTAGTTTGGTGCGCATTCTGTACTAGTGTACTTTCGCAGTGTGTGTGTGTGTGTGGCAAGGGGTCGGAGTTTTAGGCTTTAGTGTTCTGGCTGTAGGGCTTCGGGTTCCAGGTTTAGGGTTGAGGGTCTGTAAGCCTAGGGTTTGGGATTGGTCTTTTGGGTTGGTAGGGTTTAGGTTTCCTTCGTCGTGGGGATTCAGGCTAAGGGCTGGGGATCTGTAGGCTTTGGGCTTGGGTTAGGTCTTTTGGGTTTGGATTTTGTTTTAAAGTTGTTCGTTGTCGTGTGTCTGGGAAGTTTCTTGCTTGGGTGTTTGAGCTATATAATATTTGCAAATTTAACACAGCACAAAACTGGCTCCTTATACTTTCTCACCAGGCGGCCGGTGCAGTCAGCACCTACACAGCAGCGTGGCTTTTTTGACAACGGTCCCAAAAGGTTGTTTCCACGAAGGCCCAGCAGCCCTTTCAATTTTTGACAAAGGCAAATCTGAAGCTGGAGGCTTTTGGCAAAGTTTTTAGTCAAGGCTGCAGAGCCTGCTCCTTTCTTCCAGAGTTTCTTGTCTGGTGAGGTGGTGCTTCTCCAGTTTCTGCCGAGCGGTTTCAATGTGTTCCATCTAGTTGGGCTACCTCACAAGGTTGATTTCGACAATCAGCCTTGTTTTGTCCCGTTCCTTCAAAATTCTCCGGATGTAGAATCTGGCTGGCGATGTGGCAGTAATCATGCGGATCGTGTGCCACTTGGGGCGACCTCCCGGGAAAGCGAAGGCCTTGGAGTTGGCTTTCAGCAAGCCTTTCTCCACGTCCGGGCCTTCTGCCACGGTTTCTCGGTCAAACTTTTTGTTCGTTCTTCTCTTTTTTTCATGGCCATGGGAGCAAAGCCCATCTGCTCGCCCGCGCGGTGCTTCTTGCAGCTACTGCTGCCTCCTGGAGGCAGGCTGGGAAGCCCTCGGAGTGCAGGGCACCACGAATGCAGGATCTTCCCTGTCCACGCGAGCTGAACTGTTCGTCTCCCCCACTACGTGAGCCTACCTGGTCGAGGTCTCTTGTCGTTCGCCCTACTTACCAGACCGTGTGAATTTTGCCCGATGGTTGATATGATGCACTTCGCATCTGCACTTCTGGCGACGCTCTTCTTTGCATCTCTTCACTCGGGACTTGGACTTTTTGTTTGGCCATTCTGATCACGACGTTGTTGGTTGGTGTAGGTTGTGTAGTGCTGCAGCCGTGTGTTCGCGAAGATGGGCTTCACGGACTCTTCCATTTGGTTTGTTTCTGGTGGCTTTAGGTCGCTCGGAACATGCGGGGGGTTGCACCCGTCTTCGACCCCCCTCCGGAAGAGCTGTTAGATGAACGCGACAGGCCGTGATGCAAGGATGTGGCAGTCCCCCAGCCCTGTTGCAAAAAGGGTGTAGGGCCAGGGTGTGCAGGGTTTTAGGGTTTGTGGTCTGGTTACTTGTGAAATTATGTGCTAGTATTGCCACTACTGCTACTGGCGACTGAAGGCCTCACGGACTGCAGGCGGCCGTGGTGGGGCAAAACGGGTACATTTCTAGTTCGTGCGCTTTTCGTCTCATGTGCGAGAAAAACGGTGGTGTCAAGTGGCACAACGAGTGCGGCAAGTGAGGTAAGATGTGGTTCTGGTGCTTAGGTTCAAGTGGCACAACGAGTGGCCCTTTCAGAACAGGATAGAATTGGAGATATCGCCAGTATCTGAAGCTCTCGCTGGACGGATTGCCGGCCGCCTGCAGACTCGACGGGCCGTCCACCAGGTAGCACCGAGCACCGTTTCGGCCACAAGCCCATTCTTGTTTGACATGTTCGCTTCGGTCAGAGTTTCGGCCGTATACTCGTTGACCCCAGTCCTGTTCAACATGCGTCGGGGGGGCGTTGTGACCACGAGTGAATCTGTCCCGATTTGCTCTTCGGCCACACTTTATCCCAGTCCTGTTGGGCCCGTTCGCTTCCGGTAGCATTTCGGCTATACATGAATTCGTACATGCTTCCGGCAGCCTTTGAGTACGCGAGCCACCGGCAGAATCTACACTTTGGATTGTGCGACTGCCAGGACCGAGAAAAGCGGAGGCTGAGCCTCCGGCGAAGCGTCGCAGTTCTTTTTTTTCTGGAGAAAGCACTGGCATTTCAGGACGAAGGAGATGCCGTTGGCCGCAGCCGCAGGCGGCAAAACCGGTGGGCCCAAGTCGAGCTTGCCGAAGGCGTGACTCGTTTTTCGTGGCCACAGCTGGGACCGGTCTTGGGACAGGGCCAAAAAAGTCTTGGGCCAGTGAATGCGGTCAAGGAGAAGGTGGGGGCCACGGGCAAGCGGACTGGATTCAGAATGAGAGCTAGCTACGTTTGGCTTAATTAGCTGAATTACAATAGTTTTCTAGTTCGAGACTACGCCTACATAGCTGGAGAGATCATGTCAGAGACCGCACAATAACTTGACGCAACGTAGTGAAAAGAACTTCAGACTTGCTTTCGGGAAAGGCATCAACAAGGAAACCAGCTGCAGTCGATTGCAGTCGCAAATATCCATCCTTGCAGAAGCAAGCGAAGCAGCAAAGATCTGAAGGACTGCCTCAAGTGCTTTACCACATTGATGGGCTGCCACAGGCTGTGTTCGCGTCGCAGGAGACCAACTTCAGAGCAAGAAGCTGGTCACGCATCGGGCACAGCTTGCGGCTGGGAAGCCTCTCGTTAAGCTGGTGTGTAGAAGGTATTTTCTCTCTCGCAAGGAGGTCCAGCCAAAGACAGAGACGGGAGGAGTCTCAAGAGGCTGACGTGACTGTCAGAAAGAACTCTGTAGCAAGCATGGCTTCATACCGGCATAGGTGAAGCCGAAGTCGAACAAGCAAAAGAAGGAGAAAAAGAAGGACAACAAGGACAAGCTGCAGAAGGGGCACGAGCGAAAGTCGGAAAATGCCCCAGCCGCTCTGGCGCCTCTGTAGAAGTTGCATGTACCCGCAGGTCCGCAAGGAGAAGTCCCGGTCCCCCACCCAGACCCAGGCCAGACAAAATGGAGATAAGCTGATGGCACAGCACAGAGCACCCTGCAAGGAGAGGCGAAAGTCACTGAGGAAGGACAAAAAGCGGAAGTGGGGCACATAGAAGTGTAGAGAAGCCACGTGCAGAACGCAACATGCCCTGCACCCAGGCAGCCTGGCACGGAGAAGCCCGGGCCCAAAGGGCATCAGGCATTGCCTTCTGAGGGACCGTGCAAGATGAAACGAGACTTTAATTACAGCAGAAACAGCAAAAGGGTGGCCTCCCAACGGGTTGACGTGCATGAGGATGAGGGTAGTCTTTTGTGTCTGTTGCTACTGGGTGCCGGGGTATTCTCGCTGCGCGTGTAAATTGAAGCAGAATTATGTACGATAGCACGTGGAATGTGCAATCTGGTCAGCACTTCGTTTGGTCATCCACCATGAGGAATTCGTGCCAGTGCAGGAGATGATCTACATTACATCTATACACACACACACACACACACACCCACCCACCCACCCACCCACCCACCCACGCACGCACGCACGCACGCACGCACCCACCCACCCACCCACCCACCCACCCACCCACCCACCCACCCACCCACACACACACACACACACACACACACACACACACACAGACACACAGACACACACACGAGCATGAACCAGACTTCATGTGCAAAGGAAGGGTCGTTTAAAGTGTGGAAGGGTCGGCGTCACAAGGCGTGCCTCCGCTCGGAGCCCGAGCTTGCCAAAGGCTGGGGGAGCACACCGTTTTCTGCGATGGCAAGCGCTTGCGGCGCAGGCAACACCGGAGTTCCAGGCTTCCGAGAGAGGTGCACGTGGGGTCCCACGCCTGCGCGATCCTGCAGGAGAGAGGGTTACTGTCGGACGTCCATGAGCAAGATTTGCAATCACACGGACGCCGCAGGTTCAAGCCACAGGCATGCACTGGGTGTTGCCCATCTCTTTGGAATGCTTCAACTCATGACAGGTTGTAATCATTCAGGCAGCACATTTGTCTTTGGCTGGTTGCATTGTTGGTCTTGTGCCTGAAGCTTTAGCTCTGGCGCAGGCGATCGAAGCAGGCATGCTGCAGATTGCTGCACGCTGCAGACTGCGGTGCCGCTGTGAGAGTGCTAGATTGGGTGCAGGCGACTGCGGAGGCTGTCGCGGCGCAAATTCGCCTTGCAGATTTTGGCGCTTGCACCGAAGCGCCCCGAAACGCCAGGATGTCAGAGCGGATGGCCGCAGGCGGTCCTCTCCGTCTCGTGACCCTCGTGAATCGGAACCTCGCAGCTGCAGGCGAGAACACCGCTCAGCCCGCTCACCGTCTCGAAAAAGAAGGCCCGTGTACTCAAAGTTCCCGACACATCAGAGTCTCGCATCTCAGGTGCGATGCGGCCGTGCCCGAAGCCGTCTCCTTATGTGAAACCTAGGGGTTTCGAAGTTCCTCCGGCTCAGACTCATTTCTGGCTGGGAGGGATACTTGTTTTTCCTTTGTTGGTGTTCTCTCCCATTCTGTTTTCGGTCTCGGCGGGTTGGGGGGCATTTGGGGAGTGCGGTGGAATGGAGCCGAGGGCAGCGTGCAAAAAAAGCCAAGAGTACACTGTCCAATCAGCCAGTTTCCGCACGTCTCTTGACAAGACCGCTCCCTCAATCTACCCCAAAGTTCAATAGGGATTGACCTCCACGGGTCGAGGGACTAAGCATGTCGGGTGAAAAGTATGTTGCTTCGAGTTGTGAGCGTGCGCTTATCACATTTCTTTGCACTACAGAGAATAATTCTATATTGTACATCTTATGGCATCTCACACCCTGTCATGTCATATCATATCTGTGTAGCATATACGTATACGCAGATGTGCATACGTATGTATATGTAAATGTACATGTATACCTGTACGTGCGTGTATGTGTATGTGCATGTATGTAGAGGTTTGACTTGTCGAGCACGAGTGACAAAAATGTATGTATGTGTGTGTATGTGTGAAAATAACACGTGCTCCCCCCTCCTTCAGACTTTGCCAACCTTCTTTGGCTCAAGACCACTTTGCCTTCGCAGCTAAAAGGCGCTTCTGAACTTCAGGGCTACTTTGGTCTCAGTCGTGTGAGCTTGTGCACGGAATTACTTTAGGGTAGTTTGGTGCTCATTCTATACTGGTGTACTTTCGCATGGTAGCGGAGCTGAAAGCTCCAAGGAACTTTGGTAGAACAACATGGCGCTGGGAGGTGAAGACAACTGTACAGGAAAGCTTCGGCTTCCTCTGCCAGAGACCTTCTCAGGAAACCCAGCAGACTGGGAAGAATGGTCATGCAACGTTAAAGCGTGCATTTCGGTGGGTGCTGTGACTTTGATGGACAATGCCGAAATGCGCACGGCTGCGCAAGGTGACTTTACGGATGCTGATCTAACGGTCACTTTGGACACAGGTGATGTAGATCCGGACCAGACCGCCAGCCGAGTACTTTTTCTCCCGAAAACTACATTACTTGATTTCGCAACTTGAGAGAGATTCGGCAACACTTGTTGTTCGGCAGAATGAGGACAGCAACGGTTTCGAGACATGGAGAAGACTTTACAAGAAGTTCTCGCTGCCAGGAGCCACGCGGAGCACGTCACTTTTGACGCAGCTGTTGGACTTTAAGTTCAAGCCAGCAACCTTCGAGCAAGACTTTAACGTGTGGGAAACGATCAAGTCTAGGTTTGAACGGCAAGCAGGACAACCTTTACCGGCTGAATGCCCAAACTTTGGCGACTTATGCACAAGTGCGTGAGGTCATCCTTGAGTATCATAGATCACGACTTTTGATGAACCCAGTTGCACAAACTTCGGCGAATGCAACTTTTGCAGGTGGAGCTTCGGCTCCCATGGACATTGGTGCTTTAGCAGCAGCTTTTTGGAAAGGTAAAGGAAAAGGAAGGAAAGGAAAAGGAAAGGACTTTTCGAAGTCGTTAGGAAAAGGAGGACAACATTGGAACTTTACGATGAAAGGAAAAGGAAAAGGAAAGCCAACTTCTAGCTCTACTTCGGTTTGCTGGACGTGTGGTAAGACAGGACACTTTTCGAGCAACTGCCCGAACTACCGTGCTTCAGCTGTTGAAGGTGAAGAACTTTACCCGTCGGAGGACACAGGCCACAGGAGATTGGTCTCACTTTGGTGAAGACGATTGGTCCGATTGGACGGCCTGGGCGATCAACGCGGTAACCGAACTTTACAACGACCCTAGCAGTTGGGATCAGTCATGGGATGATCAACGACTTTGGTCTTGGGACACTTCGTCCTGGGATTCTTCGGTTGACCCTTGGGCTTGGTCTTCGGACTTTACTTCAGAAGTTTGGCCGCTGAAACTTTGGCGAAGCCTAAGGAAGAGGCTTCCTCGTCAAGCGGCGCGGCAACTGTGCCCGTGTCGGCTGCGACTGTGTAAGGACCGCCTGGACTTTCAACCCCCAAAGCCAGACCGAAAGCTAAGGCAAGCATCAGCCCGAGCACTTTGCTCATGTCGGCTGTTGTTCTCGGCAACTTTGGTTTGGGGAACACTTTCAGAGTTGATGGGATGACGAACGGAGTTGTAGACTTCAGCTTTGGTGGTTTCGGTGAGTGTGAGAACTTTGAGCCTACGGCCTGTATGGCCCTGCTTGAGACTTTCTCCTTGAATGGTCGCACAACGACTTTTCAGTGTTGGTGATCTTGGTCTTAAGAATTTGAATACGACTTTCCAGGATGTTGCTTTGGAGGAGCATTTGATTTCTACTTTGGAGGGCAACGGAACCTTGGATCCTCCTTGATTCAGGCGCTGCAACTCACTTTTGCCCGAAGGACTTTGCCTCTGAGTGGCCGCTTTAGCCATTCACAGGTAAGGCTCCACCTCTGAGGAGCATTTCAGGTCAGCCTTTTGACGGTCTTTGGACGTAGACTTGTGAAGGTTGACTTTGAGGGCCAGCCCTGTTTCTGACACTTCTACATTTGCGACGTTCCATACTGTGTAGTGTTTGTTGGCAGACTTTTGAGGTCAGGCTTTGACGTGAACCTTTCTTCTAAGAAGCCGAACACATTGGAAACACCAGATGGACACAAGGTGCCCATCACTAGGCATGGTTCACTTCTTTTCTTGATGCCCACTTTGGCACCTTTCAACCGGGAAGAGTTTGAGGTAGTGTGTAACACGTTTCACACACAGAGCGCACAAGGTACCATAGTGGCCCCTGTTTTCAAATCTTTGGTTCAGTATCACATTGACCTTGTGGCCCCTGTTTTCAAAGCTTTGGTTCAGTATCACATTGACAAATGGGAGCTATCGGGTAACACTTTGACCCGCGTACACAAAAGAGCAAGAGCTACTTTCTTTTCTCCCGGAGGGACTAAGGATCGCCCTGTAGACTTGAAGGACCTTTCAGACGAACGCGTAACCTACTTTGAGTACGCAGATGGCAGAAAAGAGACTTTCACCGACAACTGGCGTAAGGCAGCTAACCCTAAGGGCCCGGCTTCCGAACGCTTTGTAGGCAAGACTGTTGTTGACCTTTCCTCCAAACCCACTGGCCGTAAGCTAGTTGGAAAACAAGCAACTTTACCGCAACCCACTCCTGCAAGCAAACCAGTCTCACAACCACTTCAGCAACAGCAGGAACCTTTAGCAGAGGCCCCACAACCACTTTTCAAGCAGCCCACTAAAGGCCTCGAGGAGCAAAGCACCGAGGACACTTTTCGTCTGCGCCTTGAGCAGACTTCTTCCGGAACGCTTGACGACTTTCGGAAGGCTTTGCTTGAGCAACTTTCAGAGAAGGACCCGGCAACAGGCCAGCCTTACACGCACGACTTGTGGCCTGACTTTCCGTCTTGCTGGTGCGTGTTCACTACGAGCAGCGGACGACACTTTTTGTGCCTGAAGGTCCGCGCTTTGAAGAGCAGCTTGGAAACGGTCGCATGACTTTGGTTGTGAGGCCCGAGACAGAGGAAGTGCCCTTTTGGCACGCTGACGTTTGGCGCAAACACGGCACTACTTTGATCAGCTCACCTTTTGTCGGAGCCACTTTTGTCGGAGCCACTTGCTTTCAGAAGGCAGACTTGCAACTTGTTGAGTGTGATCCAGAAGCTCCAGACTACCTTGCACGTCGCCCGCGGGGACTTAAGCAACCGGGCGAGCCAGCTTTGACGGAGCGGCTTGAGCACGAGTTGACGCACTTGCCTTTTAAACCGTGGTGCGAAGTTTGTGTGCGAGCCAAGAGCAAGCAGGCGAAGAGCCGCAGACTTTCCCTGAAGCAGCCTGTGTTGCAGATGGACTTGAGCTTTCTTGGCGACAAGCCTGGTGAGGAACAGGTCACAATTTTGAACGTTGTCGATGTTCTTTCGGGCATGGGACTTTCTGTTGTGATCCCCACCAAGGCCCGCACACCTTACTCGCAAGCGGAGTTGCGTCGCTTTGTGCTGGAAACGGGCAGAACTTTCGGTGTATTGCAAGCGCGTCCCGAACCCGCCCTCATTGCTATTGCAACTTCTGTGACTGGTGAAGTTGGTGGACTTTCTTTTCGCAAGACGCCCGTTGGTTGGAAGCAGGCGCAAGGCAGCGTGGGTTGCATGCAGGCCACTTTATACGGACAGATCAAGGCTTTGCGCCTTGAGATCCTTGAGCGCTACGACATTGACCTTTCGGTGCACTCAGCTTTGTGTACTTGGCTGGTTCGTCATGCGCAGTGGCTTGTGAACCGTTACCTTTGCAGCGCGCAAGGCATAAGAATTATGCCTGCTTTATCTGTCGCTTTGGTGAGACGGTGCTTTTCCGCGAGCCGCAAGCCGCATCCGCAGAAGGGTCGTGCAGCTTTCGTGCCTGGAGTTTGGCTTGGCAAAGACACAGAGTCTGATCAGCACTTTGTTGCTGACGCTACCGGTGTCTTTAAGACCCGCAGTGTCAAACGCCACCCGCCCTCCCGGCAGGCCGACCTTGCACCGCCGCAGTCGATCTCTGCGCATCCATGGGACCTTCGAAAGCTGAGACGGACACTTTTGTCTTTCCTCAAGCCAAGCGGTCCGAGGAGGCGACAGCAGTAGACCCTTCGAACTTGAGCCACTTGCACTTGGAGACTTGCTAGAAGTTGAAGGCTTGCTTGGTGACGACTTGAGCGGCTTTGAGCCAGAGGCGATCCCGCCAAGGGAAGACTTGTCGGACTTGGAGTCTTTGGCCACTCCACCTGACATTGATGATACCTTTGAGCCGCCGAATGTCACTTTGAACCAACAGACGCAGGGCCAACCTCGGTCCTCAACTGAAGCAGCTTTGCCGCAACCTGCGGCCACAAGGCCTCGACTTGAGGAGGCGTCTGCTTCTTCTCCGACCAAACGCACTTCGGAGACTTTGCCTGTTGGTACCAGCAAGGTGCAGAGAATGGCCAGCGTTACTTTTGCGCAAACCAAGAAGCGTTTTCCCGTGTGTGACTTTCGTGTCTCTGCTGTGACAACCAAGCAGGACTTGGAGGTGCCTGTGTCGGTGAATCAAGATGAGAAAGAACTTTTGTTGATGAAGACACTTGACTGAGAATCCGCACATTTGGTACCAGACAGAGTTCACGCGTGAAGAGGAAGCTGCAGGCATGACTAAGGAGATGAAGTCGATGCGGGACTTTGACGTGTTTGACGAGGTCTCCGTTGAGTCGGTCTCTGAGGGGACTTTGCAGTCTGCAATTACCACGAAGTGGGTTAAAGTGCGCAAGCCCGACGGCTCGGTGCGCTGTAGGATTGGGTCTACACTCAACTTGTAGAAGACAAGGATGAGACTTTCGCCTCAACCCCGTCCTTAACTACGCTTCGGTTGCTTTTGACTTTGGCTGTAGCGAAGGGATGGCACATATCGATCGGAGATATTTCGACGGCATTCCCTCATGCCCTGGTCGATGGTGACTTGTATGTCATTCCCCCTCTTGAGTTTTACCCTGAGGGCCGTACTTTGTGGAAGCTTAAGAAAGCTCTTTACGGCCTCAAGCACAGCCCAAAGCTTTGGCAGCAACACTTTGCATCTGTCATGGAGAAGAACGGCTTTGGACGCATGAAGTCGGATCCGAACCTTTACGTGCATGACAGTAAGCAACTTTACGTCCTGGCTTATGTGGACGACTTGATGTTCTTTGGTTCGCAGGCTGATGTTTCGGCTTTGATCCGGATCTTCAGAAGGATTTGTTGCTTAAGGTGATACGTACTTTGAATGAAGGCCAGAGTTCGTCGTTTCTAGGCCGCAACCTGAAGCGAAAGTCCGCTTTTATCTCTGTAGGAATGAGCCCATCCTACATTGACACAATGCTAGAGCTTTACGGTTTGAATCAGTGTCGACAGGCACTTGCGCCAGGAACGGATGCTTTGAGGAAGCAGCTCGACTGTGAACCTTTGAATCCTGAGGATCACAAGCGCTACCGGCGCGCTGTGGGCCAACTTTTGTGGCTTTCCAGCGCGCGCCCTGACATCATGTATGCTGTCAAGGAGCTGAGTCGAGGACTTTCCGCCCCTACGACTGAACACGAAGCTAAGGTGAAGCATCTTTTAAACTACTTGCCAGGAACATGCAGGAACCAAACACTTTGAGCAGAAACTCCAACCTACACTCTCATCAAGATGTCATGCAGTCGGGTTTCCGCTGCCACTGATGCCTGCGTTGCCAGAGTCAATGCCGACCACCACACTGGTGACCTGCACATGGTGTTTACAGTCTTCGACTTAGTGTCATGGGACAAAGCCAAGCGAGCTTTGGATCGTGGAGAGTCAGAGACGTGGCAGCAACTTCTGCAGATGGCTCGCATTCGCTTGAAAAAGCTGTACCTTGGATCGGCTTAGTCTGGTTTTTGTGTCATCCAAAACTTTGATGATTAATTAACTTATTAAATTAAGTAGTCTTAGCTTACAGTCATGAGTTTCTTGATGCGCTGGATTCCAGATTCAGGTCAAGAGCTGTCAATGTCAGCAGGTCAGATGCTTTTCAGCAGTTCGAAGGAGTCATGTCAGAGTTGGTGTCAGATCCTAGCACAGTGTCAACAGCAGCGAAACAGCACGACAACAGACCTGCCTGGGCCAGGGTCCTTGGGATTGGCACTGCACTGCAAGGCAGTCGTCATTTGACATTGTCAGATGCACTCCCTCAGATAGTGTCATTTTACCTGTCAGTCTTGGACGGGGAATGTTGTGTGGAGAGAGATTTGAGTCTGCTGCGGAATTTCCTGCAAGTGTCAAAGGGCCCACTTGGCTTGGATGGCATTACAGTGTCAGACCTGCTTGAACTTCGATTGGATGGGCCCAAGGAAGAGTCAGAGGTGGCCACCCCCATTCATGTCCCTGGGTACAGTGTGAACGAAGCCGATGTGTCAGAGGCAAAGACCTTGTCGTTCACACAGTTTACAGGACGACGACTGCGACACAATGGTGACTCGATTGATGTATGCCAATGTATGCATGTCACAAAAGTACATTGATGCGACTCTTGATCTGTATGGAATGAAGGATGCCAAACCTGTGGCAACGACTCATACGATGACCATCAACAAGACTGTCCCAGATACGCCACTAAGTCCTGAAGAACACAAGGTCTACAGGACTGCTGTTGGCAAGCTGTTGTGGCTAGCATTGGTTCGAGGTGATATCGCATACGCGACGACAGAGCCGAGTCGGGATGTGACTGCCCCGACAACGCAGGGTGTGGCTAAATGCAAACACCTCCTGCGCTATTTGATTGGCGCAGAAAATTTGTGTGCTAAGACTGCGACCGTCGTATCAGCTTGCGAACGGCAATTGCGCCGTGGCACACAAAGCGAGCAAAGCGCGGTAAACAAGTCTCCTAGAGTTGCGTGAAGCCCGTGAAGCCCTGAAACTCGTAACAACAACCACAGACTTTCGTGAAGCCTTCAAGCTCAAAACAACCGAGAAGAAGGGCAGCAACAACAACAACAACCACAGACTTCTGTGAAGGCTTCAAGCTCAAAACAACAAGAAGAAGAGCAGCAGCAACAACAACAACAAGAAGAACGAACGACCACCACCACCAGCACCAGTACCACAACCACCAGCACTACCACCACCAGCACCACTACCACAACCACCAGCACCACCACCACCACCGCCACCACCACATAACAACAACAGGACAAAACACAAAAAAACGGCCGCCAGCCAGTGTTTTCTACATATTGGTCTTCAAACTCGTGGAGAAGACGACACTTTTGATTAGTGGCTCCGCACACTTCCAAACACAAATGCGCAAAAATGCCGAAAAAAACAACATTTCCCCAAACACGGTGCAAACCCTCAATGCGCTGTCGCCGCGCGGTCGCGGTTGACGCAGCAACCAGATTTGTGTATCAGTATATCATAAAGTACGCGCAATATATACTTAGCATATGATATCCTATCACACACACACACACACACTATATATATATATATATACACATATATATATATATTACCATATTGCGTTGTGCTGTTGAATATGTTGTAGGGTTTTTGCTCATTTGAATTTGTAACTTGTGGCAGGATTGCCGTGCAGGCTGGAATCCTTTGTTTCGCCTGGGTATCCTAAAGCTTCATAGCTTCGAAGCCCGCATTGGTCCCTGCAGCCATGCGGAGCGGGAAAATTTTCCCGGATCCGTGGGGCGATGCAGGAAGTTAAGCCGCTTTTGATTTTCGGGTAGATTCACGGAGTTGTCAAGAGAGCTGTCCGCCCTGGAGCTCAGGGCTTCCAGACCTCTCCCCATCCCCTCAACCCCCGACCCAATCACGTGGTAAAGTCCAAACTTCACCCTTTCTAGCTGAGGCGTGGCAGGTGTGGCGAGCAGGGTCCTACCATCCATGGAGTGCCCAGCTGGCCAACAGCTCGTGAAGGCGAGGTGACGAGAGATTGGGAGGACGCTTTGGTGCCCAGGCTGGTGCCCCGTTGGGGGCGGTTTGGTCTGTTCCAGGCATGATGGCCCCCCAGGCCAGGCCTGGCTTATCCTGGCCCACTGGTCACATTGTGCTGTCTTTGAGGCATGGGCCCTTGCAAGCGGCATCCCGCCGAGCCGCTCAGATTCGGGTCTGCCGAGATTTCTCGCAGCGCCGTGCATTCCCGAGGCATGCAGGGCACGCGCAGGCGGAAGGACATTGAGCACATGAAGATCTTGCGGCGCTTGTGCTTTCAGACGTTTTGTACCGAAAGCCTGGCCCATGGTCTTGCCAGGAGCTTTGCCCATCTCTGATTCGTCTGAGGCTAGGCATGCAACGCAGTAGCAGCTGTCAGGCGTAGTGGCTGTTTGCAAACCATATCAACTTGACTGACTAACTTGACATCAAGATCTTCGTACAGGAGGCGGAAGACGAGGAGGAGGAGGAGGAGGAAGAGGAGGAAGAGCAGGAGGGAGAAGATGAGAGCGAGCCAGAAGATGCAGCGCAGGCCATCTACAGTCATAGCCCTGACTTGGGGAGCCGAGTTAAGGCAGGACGGTAAGCAGAACGCGGGCTGGTGACAGGTGCTTGCGGCAGTCGTCCCAGGAGCTGCCCTTGCGGCACCTCTCGCTGTGCAGGGCACTTCTGCCGCTGCCGCGGGAGCTGCGGGAGCTGCCCAGGAAGGTCTGGGCATGGATTCCACTGCGATCGCAAAAGGCCGTTTCGTGAAAGCCTTCAGGTTCGGAGTCGTCAGAATCAGAGAACGAGGCACGGTGCTTGGGACCACGGTAGAACCAAGCAAAACCACATGCCCCTCACAACCAAAGGAGAGTGAGACAGAAAGTCAAGACGAGGATGCAGAAATCGGGGAGGCTCTATCGTGCTGCAGCCTCTCCCATGTCTTCTTGCAATGCATTCAGGCTCCCATCGCTCCAAAAAGTAAAGAGGGCGATGGTGGCGATGGCGCCGAGGCCGAGAGGCCTCCGGTCGCGAGCTCCGCGGAGCCCAAGGCATTTGGGCACCGGTGCGAACGACGTGTCGCCCGTGTCGCTCCTGTGCTCTGCATATCCTGAGCTCCTGTGCCGTGTGCCATGCTACTGTTGCAGAGGTGCTTCAGTGGGTGCCGCCATTTCGCAAAGCTCGGCAGCCCTTGCACCGCTCAGCGGAGAGGCACAGTCCCAGCTGTCGGAGCCTCCCTCTGCATCCTTCTACGTGAGGTGGCCGGGACCGAAAGTGGGCTGGTCTGAGCTCTACGAGCTGGAGGTAGACTTGAATCTTGTCGCTTTGCAGCAGCGCAGCACAGCTCCTTTGGCCGCGTGCTCCGCGGGGCCTGAGCCTTATCAGGTCAAAGGCAATATCGAATTATCCTCGAAGCGGCATATCAGCCGCTCGGAGGACCTCGAGCGTGTAGTTCTCTAAGCGTCTAGCTTCAATTTTTCTTTGCGTCAAGGGCCTCGGCAAAGGGCTCACCGACATGGATGCCAGTGACATCGAGGAAGCCGCCGGAGCAGCCCTTCAAAAATCAGCTTCCCGAGCGCAGCCGACTGTAGCTGCCCTGCAGGAGTTTGCTGAGGCGAATCCTTCAGAGGCGGAAGCCACAGCAGAAGGAACGGCCAGGACCGCCAGGACCTCGGCTTGAAGCGCGGCGCAGTGCGGCAGCGCCTGTGGCCGAGCTTGAGGTTCCCTTGATCCCTCACTGGAGCAAAACGCGTTCCTGGACCAGCATCCAGGAGGCTGCGCCCTGCTGCATGCTGCTCGCTCCTCAGGCTCGTGCTCTTGTGCTGTTCGCTGTGCAGAGGTCCTTCTCGAGGAAGCGGAAGGTTCTTGGCAACAGCGTCGCCTTTGCAGCGTGGTGCTTCGAAGCAGGTGCCGTACAAAAGTGTTAACATGCTTGCGGGGTGATCAGAGTGTCGGACTGTGAGGCGGAAGGGCCGCAGCTCTGGCGGAAGCGTCTCGGACATCTCGGAGCATTCCCAGTGTTGTCGAGAGCCATTGCGGCTTCCTAGGCCCGGCCGTCGGTGTGGCGAATCCACAAGAGCCACCGGAGAACCTCCCGGACGCCTGCGGAAGGTCCGGGCCCGGAACAGGTTATGTGCTGAGCCGTCGCTTTCGTCGCGTGCCGCCAGCACTCTACTTCTCACCATCGGGGCGGCAGCGAGAGCCGTGCGGCTCATGCAGTGGCGAAGCCCGCCGTTGCTGGACGTACCGGAAGCTTTAAAGGTGGACCCCAGCAAGTGCGCACTGGCTCTGGCGATGCTGTGTGGCCCTGTTGTTGCCGCCGCGGCATTCAAGGTACCGGGGAAACGAACGAAATCTTCGCATGCGGAAACGCCCGGCGGCCAAAGCGAAGAAAGCAGCCGCGTACAAGAGCATCCCACAAGGACAGTGACGAACGTCCTTGTCGCTCCTTTTGCCTTTGTCCAAGCAGTGCCAAGCAGTACCTCCAGGACCGCCTCCGAAGGTTCGCGCCGGCACATCTCCGGTCCAATCCGAGCTTTGAGGAAAACCGCGCCGCAGTGCCAGGCACCTTCTGAGGAGTACAAATCACAGCTGAGAAGCTTGATGCAAAAAGTGCAGGACCGGAGCTAGGACACCTGTATTGTCTTGTGCATGTGCGGGCTTTCCGCAGGGAGGCTCTTCAGAGCGGGATGCCGTACGAGATTTTTGGTCGGACCTATCTCCAGCAGACCGGGTGTGCTCTCCACCTTAGATGTCTTTATGTCGATACTACTGTGCAGCTTGAGTCGGCCTGTCATTGAAATGCAGGTACAGTTCAGCACGGAGTTCCCCCAATTCATGCAGCTTGGCAAGCAGTTTTGGACAGCAAGCCGCAGCAGCGATAGATTTATCCAACTGACTCCATCATGCTACACTGGACAATCATGCCCAATTGTAAACTCTTCGCGTCGTCCGCCTCATCGAGGCCAAGTTAAGAGGGCCGAGGAATTGTGCTGCTGTTTCTTTACAGCGTCACAGAGCGGGAGGGGGCGGGAGTTTCTGCAGGTAGTGACTTAGTGTAGATTTTTCCCTGCCTCCACATATACTGTTGATGTCCTTAGTATTTGTCTTACGCGACGCACTACGGGCTCAAGTCCGCAGAGTAAAAAGGACTCAAGGGTTGACTTACCGGTCATATTAGCGTGCTTAGCAGGCTGTAACCTGTGAAACTTCAGTTTATCAGCCGCAGGTTGCTCTCAGCAATGGACATTGTACCGTTCCAATCAGCAGCAGGGGATACTGGCAGTCACAGGAATGAAGCCGCAGCCAACCAGTACTTTTCACACTTACTCCAGAAAAACCGGCAGGTGAACGTTTTCGTCAATGATCCAAGGGTACAGGCCGCTCTTGAGCTTCGCGCAGAACGCAGGCATCAGCTCGTGTTGGACAACATGTTTCGCGAAGCCACGGCCTACATCAACATTCTCGAAGCGACGGCAGACGCCAATCACAGACAGCAGATCTCGTTCATCAGGGAATCCATAGCTGCACTTGTCGGACAGCTGCACAGCGAGACTTGTGTTTTGGAGCAAACCGCAACTTCTGAACAACGGACGGTAATCAGTTTGCAGAGACAGCTAACACACATGGAACTGGAATGTCGTGATGAAAGGTCTACGGCCTCACAACTCGGTACACAACACATGGAATCGGAAGCACTTGCGCGCATGCTCGCAGCGGAAAACAGACAGCACGAACAGTCGCAAGCAGAGCTACCCACTTCTTTCGACGAGAATTGGTCACAACTGATTAACTACTTGGGAACTTGATGGTTGATCTTGAGGATCGCAACGCTGGGCTTATAGCTGAGGTCAACTCACTGAGGACTGTCTTGACGACAGCAGAATAGCCCACCGCAAGGTGGTGCCCCCAGTGCCGGGTGTTCATAGTCAGGGTAACCCATGGGTCCCCGAAATTCCGGAGTCACTTCAGGGCATTTTGGGAAGGCCACAAAGGTTCAACATTGGTGACCCAGGTGAGAACAAGGGCCCCCGGGGTTGAGGTGTCAACTGCTGAACAGAGTGAGCAAGCCGAACAGGCGAAGCCTAAGGAGGCTACTGAGATTCTTGCAGAGGCTCTGAAGTCAGTAATCAAGAAACCCGCCGACGACGACAAGCCGAAAGCAAAAGAAGCCGAAACGGTAAAGTTGCCCGATTTCCCGAATCCCGAAACGTACCGTAGCTGGAAAATCACAGTGAGAGAAGCGGTACGAACAGCTTCCGACAAGCCCGACGAGGCGTTCAAGTGGGTTCAGGAGGTTTACACCAGGAATGCTGACGTGGAGCTTCTCCGTGATACGGGGAAATTCCTGACCCTCGACACCAAGATCCTCTCGGCGCTTTCGCACGTGGCGAAAGGGGAGTTGGGGCGTCAGATCACAAATTACAAGGAATTCGAGGCTTCAGCGAGCTTATGTTTGAGCACTACTTTCAGACCAACGCAGAAGCGGGCTCGCTTTACTCAGTTGGGTTTTTTTTGAGGGTTCAGCTTAGCGGGGATGATCTGAGCACCTTTATCCACAACTGGAAATCGGTGATTGCAGGACTCAACCACCAACTTGAGGAAACCACACTTAGGGACATCCTGCTTAGGCAACTCAGGAACTCCAGCAACATCAAATTCCACCTTGAAGCGTATGATCGAGCCAAAGAGGGTACCGAACAGCATACCTACGAGTATGTCGTGAAGTGTGTCAAAGAGCTCTAGATAGCCAAGCCAAAGCTCATGGGGCCAAGTTTGGGGCTCCAGCACCCTCCCGACACTCCGAACACACCTCGAGAAGAAGCCAGGACAAGCCGTGCTATGCATTCCAACGTGGTATTTGTCCCAGGGGCGATAAGTGCCCTTACAAACATGTGAAGGCTGAGCAGACCCGAGGGAGAACACCCCCGAGAACCCCCTGTAAGAGTGGCAAAGGTTCGGGAAAGGTGGTAAAGGCGGAGGCAAGAAGGACACATCAAAGATCCCATGTCTTTGTTCCCGAAGAGGACTGGCAAGAACGGCAAGAACTGTCCATTTTTTATGCACAAGGACGCCAGTCGCTTCAGTCCCGGCCAAGGGCGAAGGTGGCAAGGGCTGCCGAGATCTCCCTCGTCGAGATAAACGGCTGCATGCTGTATCTCGTCCTCAGCTGCCCTCACGGGTGTGTCGTTGATCGATACTACACGTCGCTATGTGTTAGCCGCCCGCAAGGGCGATGCCACCAAGCGTGATCATTGGGTTGTCGATGAGCACAAAGGCACCTGTACTAGGATTCGCCAAAAGTTCAGAACTTCAGAAATCACCTTTATGTGCCACAACCTGATCATGGTCCGGCTCCCATTGGAAACATTTGGAGACTTTAGGCAATGCCGACGCGAGGATGTATGGTTCGAATAAAGTTCCAAAGCCTTTGTAGAGAAAGCCTACAACTTCAAAGACTCGAGATCAGGACGCCTGGGGCGGTGGATGGGAACCACCACGTTCTACTTGAAACCCAATTTCATGAAGGTTCAGTTCTGAGACCTGACATCGTTGAAATCTCACCCGAAGGTGGTGGTTGGAAATTCCTTGTGGAAAGAAGATTTACGACATGAGGTACACAACCGCGGAAGATTGTCCACAGTCCACAGTCCGACCCCGAAAACAGCAAGCATGCCTTAGAAAATGCACTCCGCTTGGAGTCAGCGTCACTGGTATGAAGCTCGGAGTTCGGGTGAAGTGTGGATACAAGTGTCGAGAGAGAGGGGGGCTTTTGCACTCATTGCATTGCAAAGAGGCAGTTCCTCCCCCATCAATTGCTGCAGCAGCGACGACCAGCCAATTTATTCTGGAAATCATCGCACACACTGGTAGCGAGGAAGATCTCATCAGCCACTCTGATCTAGAGGTTCATCTCAAGGACAAGGCCAAGAAGATCCCAAGCAATCCTGTAAGTTTGATTACAGCCAACGGACTAGTAGACGACGGAACGAAGCACGAAGTCTACATCGAGTCATTACGTGGAACAGGGGTTCTTGAGGCGACATATGTCATTTGCCCAGACGGCCAAAAGGCGCACTTCCAGCTTGGAGGCAACGTCCCCATCTTTGGCGACCCAGACCGCTCATTGCCTGCCCTGCCACAACATCCTCAGTAACGGATTGCAGCAGGGTTGCGCCGACGTCGGTTAACCCGAGGCGAGTTTCGGTAGATATCTGCCCGCAAGGGCACGTCGCCCATTCCAAGGGTGGAGCCACGCCAACTGCTGGAGGCTGGTTGGACCGTCATCGGCGGCAGCCCTGCTGCCAGGGTGGCACACTTTCCGAAAACTTTTCGCACACCTGCTTCCAAATTCCCGAGGTGCAGAATCCGGACTACTTGGGGATTCAAGGATGAGGTGTGGTCTGTGATTGAGGATTCAGTCAACAGCGACGAACTCGACGAAATCTATGGGAAGTACCTGAAGGGACATTTGCAGCTATCACATTGTCTGCTTTGCCTGAAGGGGAGGTTGAGGCGGAAGCCGACAGCGATGTCGAGCCATATTCGGTTCCGAAAACGAGGAAGGATGAAGATTCATTGAGGGTGGAGGCGGCTTCGCTGGAACATCAACTTACCCATAGACCGAAGAACCCTTGCTGCCCGATTTGCCAACGAGCCAAAATGTATGCTCCACAGGCCAGGAAGTCAGGCGGATCATCAACCATCTACAGCAAAGCGTTCGCTGACATCACTAGTAGACCACATTGTCGCTGCTGATGCCAAGGATTACAGGTTTCAGGAAGAGACCGTCGCTCACATGGTAAAGGACGTGTACTCTAAGCTCAGATACAGTTATCCTTCCATGACAAAGTCTGGTGAGCAATGCTACGAAGACATGTTGCATTTCTTGGTGTCGATGATGAAGTCAAGGGCATCTACTCTGATAATGCTTTGGAGTTTGACTATGCCGCCAGGCAACTGCGAGCCCGTCACAATACTTCTAGGGAGTATGTGAACGAGAACAAAGCAGTAATCGAGCGCGAGATTAGTTCAATCCTTGTCGGAACACGGGCCAACTTAGTGCAATCAGGTCTTCCCGATCGCTACTGGCCCATGGCATTCACGCTATGTGCCTCAACATCAATGCTGAGGTTGGACAGATCCCATGGGGGTTAAGGTAAGGTGAGAGGTTCAATGGCAAGCGCATTCCACCTGGAGCGACGGTTCTGTACTGGGCACCTATAAGAAGCAAAAGAAGCCAGAGCGTTCGAAGTTTGCGAGCACTGGCATTGAAGCTATCTTCCTTGGGTACCACATTCAGTCGGGGTTTATTTTCAAAGACGAGTACCTGGTTGCCCCTCTCCACAAAATTTTCAATGCTTTGGAGAAAAAAGACTTGTTTGTGTTCAGGACAAAGAGACTAGAACTGCCAGACGGTGGTTTCAAGTTTCCTCTGGTTACAGAATCAGCCGTGGTTAAACCTCCCAGCCTTGATACACAACACCACAATGTTTTTGAAGCCAACAACCCGCATCCTCCTCTACAGGAGGGGGGTACAAGGACTACAACGAAGACGAAATTCAGGAGCAGCTTAGTGAGGACATAGACGATTTGTTCCCAGATGTACAGTGACCAAAGCAGCGCGCAAGGGGCAGCCTCGGTGCCAGCGCGACTGCTTAGTGAATACCTGGAACGCCTAAGTTGCCTATAAAAAGCTGCAACAAGCCACAGTGGCAGCAATTCTTGCCGTAGTTGCAAAGTAGCGGGTAATTCCTGCCGCAGTTAGGAAGTGGCGTGTTTCAGCGTATTTCCTGTAGAACACCAGAAATGTGCAACTTGTAATCAGTGAAATTCCAGGGCATGCTTCAGGATGCACGAAAGCTGGCAGCTTTTTCAGCCGGCTGTCTTGCTGATGCACCAGTCAGACGCATGTGGGAGGTTCTGGCACAAGACAGCGTGGATCGTCCCTTTCCCTATCCGTGCCGCCATGGTACCAGCTTCGCGCGAACCGCAGGATTGCCACTATGTCCCGCAGTGATTGACATTACGACCTCTTGCCGATTGCCAATACAAGCACATGCGCCTGACCGTCCACTGCAGGTCGGTACTCAATTCCACCGCTACGATGATCAGATTATCAGTGGAGGATGGGCTCTCCTTAGACTTTTCCCACCTGACCATCAACCTCGACTGGTATCACGCTTTCCAACAAATTATTCTGGAGGTTTTATGTGGGTCTGAATGTCATCCCGCACTCTATTTCCAGACCGATGTGGGAGTGGTGTGCTTCCCTACGTTTGTTCCACTTGACCCGACTTGACCCTGCCGCTTTTTGCCTACGTGTTTTGCCAAGCATGGGAGACCGGTGGCTCCCAATGACGCAACCGGAAACCTCTGGAACATCCCATCAGACTGTCAGGTCTGCAGGTGCATGTCTACACCGTACGACGGGACACACTTCTGGATGACCATACTTTTGATCTGTCAAAGCTTGCACAGCAACTTCCCACTGGATGACATTGACTCCAACTTTGCAATTGCCCCGTTTGAAGTATTCCACAAAGCTGTCTAGGGGAGCCGACATGAGGCGAACCGGGGGACCACGGCCTTCCCACGCTTTACACAAACGTCAACTGACTTATCAGGTGATCCATCTTTTATCGGCGAGTGGTCACGAATTCCCCTTGTGCGTCGGGTGAGCTTTACCAGCGACTCTAGAAGCGTCCTTTCTGACTAAGCTTTTCCCCACGGTGGCCGGAAAATTTACCCTAGTCCTGCCATCGTCTCACCCGAAAAGGGTAGCGAAGAGCCCTGTATAGACATGTCCATCGTGTATGTAGTTTTTCCGGAACTTGTTCCCCAAGCTGTATGCTTCCGCCGACTCTATGTTTTCCCCGCACATTAGTCCCATTGACAGGGCTGCTGACGAGCGGTCTCACCTGTGGACACGCTCTGCGCGACTGAGAGAGAGAGAGAGAGAGAGACGCATGTGGGACTGCATTCAGACAGCTTAAGATGCCAAAGAATCAGGTCGACGATGTGTATGTGTATGTGTGTATGATTGTGTATGTGTATGTGTGTGTGTGTGTCTGTGTGTGTGTGTGTGTGTGTGTGTGTGTGTGTGTGTGTGTGTGTGTGTGGGTGGGTGGGTGCGTGTGCGGGTGTGCGGGTGTGCCAGTGTGTGCGAGTGTGTGCGAGTGTGTGCGAGTGTGTGCGAGTGTGTGCGTGTGTGCGAGTTTGCGAGTGTGTGCGAGTGTGCGTGTGTGTGCGTGTGTGCGCGTGTGTGTGTGTGCGAGTGTGTGCGAGTGTGTGCGAGTGTGTGCGAGTGTGTGCGAGTGTGTGCGAGTGTGTGCGAGAGTGTGCGAGTGTGTGCGAGTGTATGCGTGTATGCGTGGGTGTGTGTGTGTGTGTGTGTGTGTCTGTGTGTGTGTGTGTGTGTCTGTGTGTGTGTGTGTCTGTGTGTGTGTGTCTGTGTGTGTGTGTGTGTGTGTCTGTCTCTGTGTGTGTATACCATACCATATGAATGTTTGTCTTCATGCCGACTTGCGATGCCGGTGCCGGCTGCTCACTTCGTCGACGATATTGCCTGGCAGGAGTGCTTGGGCGAACAAAGCTTCGTCATAATTACTCGTTCTTTGGCGATGATTAGGAATGGATTCGTAACGGTACGGTGACGTTTTATAAATATATGGGGGCCCGGCCAGCCGCACTGGCCGCAGAGGTAGTATAAAATATTTGTTTAAATCCGTATATTTAAATCCCAGTATGGGCTGGAATGCTGGAGGGTTGAAGGCTGGAAGGGGTTTAGGGCTTGAGGGGTTGAAGGCTGGAAGGCTGGAGACTGCAAGGGCTGGAGGCTCCAGCCCCCGCCTTGCAGCCTTTACCTTTCCTCCAGCCTTCCAGCCTTCCTCCAGCCCCTTCCAGCCTTCCAGGCCCCAGCCACAGCCCAGCCCAGCCCTCCAGCCTTCCAGCCCTCCAGCGTCTCCAGCCTTCCAGCCCTCCAGCCCTCCAGCCTTCCAACCCTCCAGCCTTCCAGCCTTCAAGCCTAGCCCTCCAGCCTTCCAGCCCTCCAGCCTTCCAGCCTTCCAACGCTCCAATGGTTGCGGGCGCGGCATTTAAACGGGTTACAGTTCTAGGGCACGTAGAGATTTCCATTGCAGGCGCATTCGGGGACTACTTATTTCGATCCAGCCTCTATCCCCAAGTCTCCTATATTGGTTCTTACCGGGCGCACCTGGTAAAACCAAGCGCAATTGGTAAAACCAAGCGCAGATCGATTTCCCGAAAAACCAAGCGTGCAAGATCAATCTCGGGGTCAAGGAGGATCAAAAGAAAAAACCAAATATCAATATTTGCTCCTGAGAGAACCAAGCGTGAGAAGCGAAAAAATCAAGAGCGACACACGGAGTCGAGAGAGAAAGGATCGAGAAGCAAGCTTGAAATGTGTATGTATGTATGTATGTATGTATATATATATATATATATATATATATATATTATAATATATTATACTGATAATTTCTATTTATTTCGGGCTGACCTGTCTACCTAGCGGTCAGGACTTTGCAGTCCGGGGTCACAGAAAGCAAAACAGCAATGTGGCTTTTCAAACTCGCAAAGCCAGATCCAAGGTCATCGCAACTTCTAGCTTCTCAGCCATTCCAAAGGGCATGTGGAAGGTAGGCGACCCTCGCAAGCAGGTGCTACCAAGATCTGCAGTGGTTCCCACATAGTCTTCACTCCCATAACACCAAACAAACCGAGGGTTGAGGAAACGAGCTTGCCCGGCCAGCTCAGCACCATAATGATGTTTAGGGACCATGGACCATAAGCACTTGCCATCAGCAACAGCTTGGGCAGCCAACCACTGGTAGCTCTGCAAAGCACGGTTCAAGGAAGTGAAGGCTTTCATGCCTTCGGAGCTGCTTGGAATGATGGCAGCAGTGTAAAGAAAGTCGTAAAACTGGTCGAGGAATTTCATGACGGCCTTCATGTGGCGATCCTGCTCGGAGTCCCCGAAGAGCTGTCTCTTGTGGAGCTGCGTATTCGGATCAACTCTTCTCGCAGGAAGAAAGCAAAAAGGAGCCACATGCATTTGTATGCGAAGGAAAGTGAATCGGATGCACAGTATTCGTTGGAGACGTAAAGTGAGTGGATTCAAGCGGAAAGTCAGAACATTAGTATTTGCTTGTTTGCTTTGCAGGACGGAAGCTATGCAAGGACAGCCCGCAGCGTCTGCCGACGGAGATGGATTAGGTATGGTACCTACTCAAGACATATTAGGACAATTGGTTCAGAACTCAAGAGTTACAACTGAAGCGATCAACCAATTGGTGACCTACACTGGAAGCCAAGGTAGTTCAGGAAGTTCCTATGAAGGTACACTTTCAAAGGCATTGGAAGGTGCAGTGAAGATGCTAGGTAGACCACCTTCGTTTGGTGGAGGTAAAACCGATGCGCAGGATTTCATGGACTTTAAGGAACAACTGTACAACATTCTTGCGTATGCGGAACCAAAGTATTCGGATGCTTTTAAGAACTTGGAAAGACTGGAGGACCATGAATCACTACCAGCTACGTTCGCGGATGAAACACAGCAAGCCATGTCTACGAAGCTTTACTCGTTACTGTGTTCTTGGTTGACAGGAACAACAAAGCAGCATGCACGAGATCCAAGTATTGCAGGATCTAGGAACGGATTTGCTTTGTGGAAGTCATTGTTGAGGATGTACCAACCCAGTACACGAAGCAGGAGTTTGGCTTTGATGCAAGCGATTCATGGATACCCAAATTTTTCACCTGGATTGAGTGCTGTGGCACAGATTTCCAAGCTGGAAGAACTGGTCAAAGACTACGAGAGATGCAGTGGATCGAGCTATCCTCGAGAAATTCTCTTGTCTACTCTCTTGAGATGCATCCCTAGTCCTTTGAAGGAACATATTCACCTACAACTCACAGACAAGACCACGTATGCCCAGGTAAAGGAAAGCGTACTTGTGTACGAACGAACAACACGTAGTTGGATGCCAAATCAAGTATACCAACCTCTGGAATCAGGACAGAGCCAATCATACCTCGGAGCAGTGGATAATGCACCTGTTGGTGGAGGAAGTCAAGCGATGGAAGTCAATAGAGTAGAGTACAAAGGAAAAGGATGGAAAGGAAAAGGTCCCGGAAAAGGAAAAGGCAAGAAAGGCTATGGAAAGATGTTTGGCGGATTTGGAGCCATGCAGGCAGGTCGAGGATTTGGCAAGTTTGGTCGTGGACGAGGCAAAGGTAAAGGTCGAGGCAAAGGTCGAGGACAAGGTAAAGGGAAGAAAGGTGGAAAGAGTAGAAAAGGCAAAGGAAAAGGAAAGAAAGGAAAAGGAAAAAGACTTGGAAGGACAATTTGTAGGATTTGTTATCAGGAAGGACATTGGGGGAACGAGTGCCCCAATAGACATTCTGTTCGCAATGTGGAAGCCGAAGAACATCCACAAACGGAAACGTATGCCAACAATCCACCAACCCAGGAACCTTACCCTAGACCTAATGTGGTTGAAACTGGTACAATACGCCAGACTACAAGTCGACCAGACCCAAGGATCGTCACTCGGAGAGTAGGAGCATCGAGCAGACCAAGTGGATTCAATCCAAAACCTTTTTATCATATTGCTACACCACCTGAGGAGTATCCGGAGACTTTCCCGATCGACTCGGGAGAAGAGGACGACATTGACATCACGTGTATCAACACAGTACGGATGGTTCGAGAAGTTGCAGATGAAACTGCAGATGGTGATGAGGTTAGCAACCCATTTTTCGGTGAACTACCCAGTCCTGGTTTTACAGACTCTGAGGAGGAGCTTGGATCTGGTGAACCAACTGGAATCTGCCAAGGTTGTGGTACAAACCTGGAATTGGAGTGCAAGCGAGATGCACTACCTGAGACGGGATTTCCACGAGTTCCAGAACATTATCCAGGAGAAGAACACTACCTGAAGCAGCAGAGAAAACTGAAGAGTGAAGGAAAGCCTTATGACGAGAAAGCCATCAAGGATGCGGTGAAGCGTGAAAACGAGTGGATCGAACGACACTTGAAAGCGCTTGAAAAGAAAAAGGAGACCGAAGCTGAGAAAGTTCGGATGGTTCGTGAAGAGTTCCATGATGTAGCAGAGTGGTATGTGATGGATGCCACAGATGAAGATGGAGATTGGTTTGTCGTAGATGACCACGAAGTGGTCAGAGCCGTTCAAGTAGAAGAGACAGTACCCGAAGAAGCACTGGAAGTTATCATTTTAGATTCGGGATCGGATGCTAGTTTGTTACCTCGGTCACATCCGAAAGCTACACGCACCAACACTGGAACAACAGGTATCTTGTTGGAGGATGCCCAAGGAAATGCGATTAGGTCAGCAGGAATGGTTACTGCCGTGATTTCGGTAGAACAGGGAGAGGACTGTTGGACAGCCCCAAGTATTTCGGAAAGCTTTATTGTAAGCGATGCAACAAACATTCTGTTGTCAATGGGAAGACTGCTGAAGAATGGTTGGAGACTGGAATACCAACCAGAAGTACCTGAAGGGGAGAAAGCTCTTAGTGCTCAGTGGAACCTTACGGTGTCGTCAATGAGTCTGGTCAGCCCAGATGGGAAAGCAACGGCAAGGATCTTTTATAAGCGGAACAGTTGTTGTTTGTTAGGTCGATTATCGGTTGTTGGAAGTGATCGGAGTACGCGTTGGACGGGAACAAGTGGAACTGGAGGAAGTTCGAGAGGTAGCACTGACAGTCGTACTGCAGTGGAGAGAAGCGTCACAGTGCGTATTCCAAACTACCTTCGGGAGCTGTTGGACAGGACTCCCAGCGGTAAGTGGACGATCATGGAAGACGGTACACCTTTTGTTTTGTATCAAGGAACAACTTACATGGATCCCAAAGATGCTTTTCCAGGATGGAAGTATAGGACGACAATGGTGTCTGAAGGAGGAAGTGAATGGTCACTAGTCGAGTTGTACTCGGACTACGGGTCAATCAGGAGTCACAATGTGGAGATTCCGGAGTGTCATGGAAGACCCAAGAGGATCTGTGTTATCCTACATGCAGTGAGTGGAAACTTTTTCACTTTCTGTCGAGACTTTGAAGCAGTGATGGTTGCGAGAGGACCGGAAACACCTTTCGCGAGGAATGAAGAGCGAGTTCCGGAAGAACTGGGTACGCCGGTTGTGCCGGTAAACATCGCCCCTGGAAGGAGCGAAGGAGTATTAGGACCAACCTACGATGGAGACGGAAATCCGTTGTCAGAGTTGGAGATGCAGAAGTCTGCACAGAAGCTGAAGAGCGCAGAGAAAGAGAAAGTACGAGTGGAAGCAGAACCGTACAACCCTTCGGAAGAAGAGCGACTAGCTCATGAAGCAACACACCTACCGTTTGCACATTGGTGTGAGTCATGCGTGGAAGCCAAGAGTAAACAGGATCACGAAAAGAAGAACCCAGAGGCAGGAAAGGACTCAGTGGGAGTACCTTATCCCATTATTCAGCTGGATTTTATGTTTCTACAAGGAAAGGACACACCAGCACTGGTTGGAATTTGTTCATGGACGCGTATGTCAGTTGTGATCCCAGTATCTGGAAAACAGACCGAACGGAAGACAGTGGAGAGAGTGTTGAAATGGGTACACAGTCTTGGACATTTGGACGAACTAGGATTCGTTGGAGATTCAGAAGAGGCAATGCTGTCTCTGATAGCTGCAATCGTGGAGACTCGGAGAAAGATGAACCGGAAGACTCACGATCAGAACAACAAGCCGTACCAGAAAGGAAGAACGGCAAGAGTGGAACGGTTTATTCAGACGGTGAGGAACCAGACAGTATGCTTAGTACGAGCAGCGGAAAAGAAGCTTGGTATAGAGATTCCCGAAGGCCATTCAGTTTGGGCCTGGGGATTGTGCCACGCGTCGTGGTTGCTGAACAGGTACCACAGACACGCTGCGATAGGTTCAACGCCCTATGAAAGTGTCGTGGGCAGACCTTACCTCGGAAAGATAGCCCCATTCGGTGAGTATGTATATGCTCTAAAGAAGCCCGAGAAGAAAGGAACAGCGAATTGGATTGGAGGAATCTATCTAGGTAAGAACTCCCAGGATATGCATTTGGTAGGAGTTGAAGACGGAGTCTTGGCTACTGGATCGGTAAGACGTATTGCCACTGGATGGAGAAAAGAACCCCTACTGAAGCTGAGTGTAACTCCATGGAACCCCAGGAAACCAAAAGGAACATTCAGTAAACAGCCGTTACCAGCCCCAGCGTTGGCAAGTATCGCCGAAGAAGAAACAGCGCAGGAACCTGTAGTTCGTATGGAAGATCGAGGACAATCTCAAGAAGAACAAGTGGAAGAACTATTGGATATGCTGGACACAAGTGGAGCCTCTAGCGGAGGCAGGGCCTCAGACGGAGGCAGGGCCAGCACGGGATCGAGTTCTCATTCCCGGAGTTCAAGTTCGATGCACGATGTACATACTGGAGAGCCTGAAGGAGACCAAGTACGTGTTAGTGATGACACTATGCTGGAAGATTTGCGAAAGCGACCAGTGGAAGGAGGACAAGGAGTTGAAGGATCTCCAAAGAAGTCACGTGAAGAACCATCGGCGCCATCATCACCCTCCAAAGGAATCTACCCGCCTTTGTTCGCAGGCAGGGTATCTCAGGAAGATGACCCATTCCATTGGGATGAACACGAGGATCTCACAGCAGTAGAAGGAGAAGATGTAGAGTATGAAGATCTCATGGAAGAAGAGATGGAAGAAGTTCCCAAGAATGACCAAGGAGAAACACCACCGGAATTGAGTCCAGAAGAGCTGGATGCCTTGGATCAAGAAGCAGCAGTGGAAGAGCTAAATCGCCTTAGCAAGCTAGGAGTAATTGAGGAATTCATGGAGGCGAACGCAACAGGGAACGAAAAGCGCATGGATTTGCGTGAAGTCTACGACTGGAGGTTTCGCGACAACAGGTGGAAAAGACGTTGCCGGATAGTGGCAAGGGAGTACAGGGCAGGTGCGAGTTCTACGGCTGAGACATTCAGCCCGACGGCGAGCAACGCCGCGTCGCGCCTAGTCTTGTTGTTACACCTGGTGTACAAGTGGGTCGTAGTAGTCCTAGATATAAAGGACGCATACCTTCAGGTCCCGCAGCAAGAAGAGGTGCTAATCACAATCAGCGATTGGATGAAGCGAGCTGCCAATCTGAAGGAAGGAGTGCTGTGGAGGTTGAAGAGATGCCTCCCAGGCCAACGTAACGCAGCAACAAGATGGTATGAACACTTGCGGAGTATACTGCAGAAACTTGGATTCATATTCTCAGTTCATGTACCCGCACTGGCTAGACACACCACAAGGAAGCTGTGTATCTCTATCCATGTAGATGACGAATTGCTAGCTGGAGAACCGGAAGAAACGGTTTGGCTAGTGGAAGAATTGGAGAAGGTGTTCAAGGTGGAGAAAGAAGGACCGTACCCAGCCGACGGAGTAGGAAAAGGAGAAGAGATGCGGTATCTCAAAAGGAAATATGTCTTCATTCAGGAAGGAATAGTTGTCCAACCAAATGAGAAGTATGTCCGGAAGCTCATTGAGTTGTATGACCTTGGAAAGTTGAAGAGCAAGGCCACACCAGAGCACATGGATCTGGTAAAGGAAGACCGGAGTAAAGAATTGAGTGCTGAAGAGACAAAACGGTTTAGATCTGGACTCGGATCTATTTTGTACCTTGCACAGGCACAGGACAGAATTGACTTTCAGTATGCCTCAAAGTGTTTGGCATCAAGTATGTCGAAGCCGACAGTGCAGGCACTGAAGTGTCTGAAGCACTTGATCTTGTACCTGAGTGGAACAGCCACAAGGGCGACTTTGTTGCCGTATACCGAAATCGGAAGTCGGTTGATTACGAAGCTCAATGGCCACGAGGATGAAGAAATTGCCAAGGATGCAGGACATGTTGTGGAAGCGTATTCGGACAGTGATTGGGCAAGCCTGAAGACACCTGAAAGAGCTCGAAGGAAGAGTACATCATCAGGAATCATTGTACTAAATGGAGTACAAGTGTTGTCATTTTCGAGGACCCAGAAAGCCACATCATCATCAAGCTGTGAAGCAGAGTTGTATGCACTAACTGGAACTTGCGGAGAAGCTATTCTAGTCGGAAGGCTGTTCGAGTTCCTAGTGAACGCACCCGTACGCGTGGAGATACGGTGCGATTCCTCATCTGCACGACAGTGGAGTCAACGAAGAGGAGTTGGACGTCTGAAGCATGTGGACGTTAGGTTGTGTCAACTGCAAGATGGGGTGAGAGATAATCTTGTCAAACTTGGAACGGTAAGCACCGCGCTCAATGTAGCGGATCTGAACACCAAGAAGTTGGCGTATGCCCGAAGGTCATTCCTACTGTATCACTTGTCCCAAGTAGAGTACGATGAAGAAGGAAACCTGGAGTACACCGGAGAGAAGGAGTATGAAAAGCATGAACAGGAAAAGAAGCTCAAGGAGTATGTTGGAAGTGGACAAATCAAGAACCTTATAAGAGCAATACAGGTTTTTCATCTGATGAAGCCTATTACCGCAGCAATGCTCAAGGAGGACGTAGCGAACGCCAGAGCAGAGAGTAGTGAAACCTTTGGAAAAGGTATGGACGCCATGGATGGATTTACGAAGTTCGAGGTTTGTATGATCGTATGCGTAATGCTACTCGCAGCCCCGTACGCAATCAGTATGTGGAAGAAGTGTATGCGCACGGTGGACCAGATCAAAGGAGTCGGTATGGTGAAGATATCGACAGGGTCAAAGGCCCGTGTGTTCCACAAGGGAACATGTTGGCACGTTCAAGGAAGCCATATGCGTTCTGGCAAATGGATCTGGAAAGAAGAAAGTGAAGCTGTAGCGGAGGGCTACAGACACTGTTGGGTTTGTTTTCCGGAGACGAAGCCAGAAGGAAGCATGCGAAAACGCCGTGGACGCGTAGAGCCGCCAATCCCAGATGAAAGCGACTGGGAAGTGATGGAGCTTGACTACGAAGTAGAGTCAGCTGGAGGATGCACAAAACAATGTCACTGGTGCGGAATCAGGAAGTGTACAAGGGAGAAGAGAAACCACCAGAAATGTTCTTGCACGGAATGCATCAAAACGTATGCAATGGAACAATGGCGGAGAAGTTACGACAGAACTGTGACAGAGGATGCCACGGAAAAAGAAGAGACCCGTTTAACGGAAGATGCGAAGCATGCATGGAATGCCGGAGTACCAAAGAGCGGTACAGGTAAAGGATCCCTGAAGAGACGTGGAAGAGCAGCGATGGGGACACCAGCAATCGTACATACGGACGGAACGCGTATGCCCATCATAAGTGAGGAAGACTACCGACGTGGCGGAAGAATCACATCTGGAAGAATCACGCAGGATGTGGAGATAAGCGATGAAAACTACGTTCGTGGAATGGAAGCCCTGGGAAGAATTGTTTCACCGGAAGCCCAGGAAGAACCGGAAAAGAAGAAGGAGCCGGAGATGATTGAGCACCGTGGAAAGATGATAAGCGTGGAAGAGATGGGGAACAAGATGCTATCCCCAGAAGCACAGGAATCGTATGAAGAGTATTGCAGACAATGCAATGAGATGTATGAAGCGTCAGGAGAACGCGCACAGGGATCGGATATCCCAATGGATCTGTTTGGGAGTCCGAAGCAAGTAGTTGATCCCGGTACGCCAGACAGTACGGAGGAACGTACGTTGTTCGGAAGTCATTAAGCCCTAATTACATCGTGGACGAGTATGAGACAGAGCAGTGAGTGTAGGCAAGACTGAAAAAGTTTCACCTCGGAACGCACAGCAGCGAAAGCGCAAAAGAAGGAAGAGCGCTAACGCAGGAAGTTTGTGTGGAAGTTGTTTCACATGGACGAAGTACTTGTTACTGTACGAATGTCAGGACATGGACGGTCTGACACACCTCCCTAATTGGGGGACGGTAAAAGGTGGGTTGCACGGAGTGTTTAACCCAAGGACTCGCAATGGCAAAGCCTATGCAGTCACGGGCGGAGGTATGCCCGACCGCGGACCGATCGAAGTACAGCACAAGGACTTCGAGGCAGGGTGTTAAATTCTGTACATAGGAACGCCCCACACCTTTGGTGAGCCCAGGCTACGGTATATTTACTTGCAGCGCCTTTTTGACTCAAGCAGGAAAAGCGTGACCGCTCAGGGTTTTACAATTTAACTAAAAGATACCGGGGTGGCCCATCGTGTGATACACACAGGTCCGTCAGGCTCCTACAGTCTTTTGTGTTTTTGCAGTCGGGGCCCCGGTACACCCCCACAAAGTGACCCCCGAGCAACAAGCTCAGTATGGCAGGAAGTGTAGGCTGTTGGACTGTGACATTGCACCGAACACCTTGGGGCCCACTAGTCCCGGACCTCGCCTGCCTTGTGATGCTGCACAGGTCCCCTAGGTCTTTTGTTGTTTTGTATTCGAGGCGATGAGTCCGAGACATATACCAGTAGAGCCTCCAAGACCTTGCTCGAAGTGTGATGATGTATCGGGGCCCTCGGGCCGTGCATACGTACTTTTGTTGCTGCATGGGGAACCTTGTTGCTTGTTGTGTTGCAAAGTCAGAGATCGGAGGCACATGTAGTGAGCCAGACTCGACCGATGCACCCAGGCAATAACTAACCTTGGTAGTACTGTAAACTGCGGGGCAGCAAACTTGTGCTTTACCTGGAACCATCGGGGCGGAACAACCGCTGACGAGCAGCTTGCTGAGTTACCGACACACCGCACATAGTCTTCTAGCAATACGGCGTTGTACTCAGACTTGACACGGGTGGTTGGTAACTGTAGCCCAGAGCACGTGATACCGTGCATGCCACCAACAAGGGGCAGCCCTCCGGGCGGGGGCGTGCCCTCAAGCCTTGCGAAAGAAAGAGAGAGAGAGAGAGAGAGAGAGAGAGAGAGGGGGGGGGGGGGGGCATTTCCCGGCAAGGGGATGGGCACCCACGTTGTCTCCGCCCCCGAAGGAGTTAAGACGCATGTGGACACGGAGCTCCGAAAACGACATGGCCCCATGTAAGGCAGGCAAGCAAGCAAAGCAAGCAGCAGAATCAATCGAGTTTCATAAGTTTGTCAGAAATCAATCTGCGCCCAAGGCGGCAATTCAAAGTCTGGTGGGGTTGAATGGCGCGGTTGAGTTGAAACTACAGTCGTGTGGGAGATAGAAGCGGCCCGTTCAAAGGCCTCCCGTAGGTTGTGGTCCCGACAGTGGCCTAGTCCTCCAGTTTCAAGCAAGCACCGTGGCCATGGGGGTGTGGAATATCCAGCTGGCCGTCGGCTTGCTAAACATTGCTGACATACCATCCTGTTGGGGATGCGTGTGGGCTCAAGGACTTTTTCAATCTGCGCCATGAGCACTATGTTGTATGTAACCGATGAGTTGAAGGTGCATCTCGAACCTGGGAGCCCCATCGCTGCAACCTGGGATGAACCAGTGTCGTCACCATACTGCTGGAAAAGAAGACGACGTGTTGACCCTGAGCATGTATTGTCTGAGATAACTTGGCAGTCGTCGAGCGGGGATCACCAATGCTACGACCCGTGGGTGGGAAGGGGAGCACCATTGTTGCGATACAAGGGGAGGGTGGGAGATTGCAAGGTGGGAGCCCCAACGCTGTGTCCCGAGTCTCTCTTGAACGGGGAGCACCCATGCTGCAACCCGTGACTGTGATGGAGCAGGTGCACCAAGACCTCGCGCGAGTAATACACCGAGTTGTTGGAGTTCCATGTCCCAGCAGTACCAGAGTCCCTGCCAAGTCGCATCAACTTTTGGCTCTTGCAGAATACGACTGCATCTGTAAAGGGTCCGAAGACAGAAAACTGTACGGCATTGTCGCCCTAGTGCCGCAAGGTGGAGGAAAGGGGGGTGCTCGTCGAGTCCAACACTCTTAGTGCCGATTCGGGGGTCCGCACCCTTTCCAGCACCAGCCCACCCAGCAGAGACTAGTACTAGACCCCCGGGGATACCGCCATTGATGTGATCGTTGAGTGCGTGCGACGGAACTCAAGTTGGCCTGCGCGCAGAGCGGCGTATGCGCACGTGCTCATGCAGACATGCACACATGCGGTTGCAGTTGCTGCAACATGCCTTTGTGTTCCAAGGCATCTGGTAGTTGGGCTTCCGAGCGCCATCGACACCGACGTGACCAAAGCTAAATCGGACGGCTTACCTGGCCTGGCGCCGCCTCCGCCGAAGACGCCTTCTGCCAAGCTTTAATTGCGTCTGCTCGGCTTACGATGCTTTCCTGTGAAGACCTGTTGCTGGAGGCCCGCCGAGCTGACGGGGATGGCCACCACGGCCTCATCCAAGAGCCTTCCAGGCAGGAGTACCCATCGATTGATATGTAGGCTTGATACTTGTGCTGGTGAGTACGAATCACATCATGTTCACATGTGACGGATCGGGAAGATGCTTTCTGTTCTTGATATCCGTGTAAGACAGGCTCGAAACAGAAACACGGAGGGAGGAGTTAGGGCTTGTCTGCTGAAGGTGAAGCAGAGACATGCTGCCGGAAGAAATGCTACAACATGTCAAGCAAATACACATGTCTACAGCCCATAAAAAGCAGTAATTTAATCAAAGCTCCTAGGTACCGGACATGTTCTTGAGCCTGATGCACGAACTGGCACGGCAACCAATTTGCGCACGGAAGCATGCCGAAAGCTTTGCGAACAGTCCATTGCACGACCTTCTTGCGAGATGGTCGTGGAAGAAGGGGAGGGAAACTGCAAACAGTGATGGACGCTGAACGAGCGCAGACGCCATGCGCTCTTCGACTGTTCCTACTGCGTGGCCTTTCGCACAGCTTTTCTCCCTTTGTCTACCGATGCTCTAGCTGCCAGTTCCCTTCGCCAGCGCGACGGGGCCTGGGCCAAAGCCTAAGACACAGCATTCGTCCAAACTCGCGTTGCATCGACGAGTTACCTCTGGGCCGAGGCTGGGCACTGCCTTTGTGGCATGGAGCTTGGGGGCAGCCTCAGCCAGAAATGATTTCTGAGTTGCTGCTGGTCGAGGCTCCTGTGCCGATTTGGCCGAAGGGTAAGGCAGGTCACCGGGCTTCAGCAGTTCATCAGGTTCCGAATCGCCATCTCTGAGGCACCAGGCCTCTCCGCCGAAGTCTTCAAGAAACAAGAGGTCCGCCCGTTTCAGTTGTGTCAGTGTTAGGAGACGGACGATCACCAAGTCGGGAAAGCGTGCCAGCTGGGGTGGGGGGTGTGGCATGGTGTGTGCTACCACGCACCGAGTAATGCTGGATGTGTATTTTCCAAGAGGCAAATACTTGCTACGCGGGCTTTGCACGTTTTCTACATGTCAGAACAATTATGTGCCAATTGTCCTGGACGCATGGATTAAGCTCATGCAAGGCAAGCATGTCGTAGGTTTGTTGCGGTTTCTTTTTCAACGCTCACTTACTGGAATGAGAAGTCGGGCATTCCGGTGCCGGACACAGGCGGCAGCGGCAAAAGCGTCTCTTCAACACTCTGCTTTCGTCCAACCAGGCCCGAGGCCGTCAACAGCACCGAAGCACGCCAGAGAGCACAGTTTCTGCAGGGCACGAAACAAAATGATGCGCGAGGCATGAAGCCGGGCTTGCGAGACGGCCATAGAGTCGCCAAGCACATCAGGGTTGGTTTTCAGTTTCGCCGCAAGCCTTCCCATGTGAAGAAATGAGGCTTCTTACCTTTTAACAACACAGTTCTTTGCAAGTCGTCCCGCCATGCGATTCGGCACGAGGGCTTCACAATTCTGCGATGCTCGGCCGAGGCTGCGTGGGCAGACCGCCTCACATTCCACGATGGCATCCTGCGCGTGGACATGAGTTCGGGGCTCGCAAGTTAGCCTCTGAGCTTTCATTGCGTGTGCTACGAGGGTCGTTGCAGCTGATGGATGTGGGCATGGCCCGGACACCGAGCCGCTCTGGAACTTTTGTAACGGAAGCCTTAAGGGGACACGTCGGCACCTCTTTGCCACAGGTTCGCTGGTGCCGCTGGGCCCCTGCCTTGCTGCAGACCCTTGGCCGCCCGGGAGCCCGAAACGGAGCTCAGACTCGCTTCGTTTTCGGGGCTCTCGGCCGCTCCAGGTGCTGGCGGCACGGTTTCAGAGGCGGAGTTTGACTTTTCAGGCAATGCTCTCGAGGCGCGCACTCCTATCTCGCAATGCAGTGCATCAGTGCATCGCAGCCTCGGAGAAGCAGTCTGCACCCGCACGGCATGGGCCTGTTGCGAATCGCAGCTTGGCTCAGCAGTAGGGACACCGCCCTGCCTCCTTGCATCCCCCATGGATGGCGGGGACGAGGGGGTCTTCGAGGTCGAGGACCTCCTAGATTTCAGGCCGAGTAATGAAATAGTCATTTCTAGCACAGACTGCATCTGAATTGTGTTACAGGCATGCCGACGGCAAAGATTTGTATTTGGTCAAATGGAAGGGCTACAGCGAGACATCTTGGGAGCCGGATGAGAACATCGGCTCCGAGCTCGCTGACTTGAAACGCACTGCCAGGGCGAAGGCCGGTTTTCACGATCGGCAGGAAGATGGCAAGAAGAGGAAAAAGAAAGGTGACGGGGAGGAAAAGGTCGGAAAGAAGGAGAAGAAGAAGGACAAGAAAAAGCGGAAGAGAGGATCCAGTGATGACAGGAAGCGAAGCTCGGATTCAAATAGGAATGAGAAAGGGATGCCCGTGCCACCTCCTGGGATGATGCCGCCTGGCATGTTGCCACCTGGAATGATGCCACCACCTGGCATGATGCCCCCGGGGATGCCATTTCCCCCTCACCTCGCACCTGATGGCAAAGGCAAAGGTATGTCGCCCATGGCTGGCAAGGGCATGCCCGCCATACCCCCATTCGGCAAAGGCATGCCTCCACCCGGCATGCATCCGCATCCGCCTTTTGGTCCTGGACCATGTCCACCGCCACCGGGGCCGTGGTTCGACCCGAAGGGTTTCGGGAAGGGCATGACGCCAATGAAGGGATTCCCTGGCAAGGGGCCCATACCTTTCCAAAGGCCAATGCCTCCTGGTGCCAGAGAAGCATCTGACATGCAGCGCTTCGCCTCCGAGAAGAAGTACCGGCTCAGGGACTTTGCTCAATCTGTCCGTGAGCACTTCACAAAGCACCCCGATCAGGTTTCCGAAGAGAAACTGGCAAGAGCCAAGAGTCTGGACGAGGCCCCGAGTCACCAAAGCGTTTGTTTTCTGTGTTGAGAGTCACAACATTGGACACAAGTTCACACGCAGGAGGCGACATGTGTAGGGACGTCGTGGCAGCTCCAGAAGTTCCATCACACCCCAGGTGCACCTCAGCCCTAGGCAGAGGGCTGCGCATGGGGATGGTCCACAGTGCTCTATGTGGCTGTATTAGGAGCTAGGTGCAGGCAGCGTGTCGCGGCCGTATTGCTGCTGAGCGAAAACAGCAATGTCTCGAGTAAAAAACTACCAGGACTACGGGTAGCACTTCTTACACTGGCTAGCAGTGCTCAGATACGGATCATGTCTAAAGCGTTTCTAGCCTTACTAGAAGGTGTCAGTGGTATTCGGGTGCCACCATGTAGCAATGTGTCCAGCACGAGCAGTACAAGAGGAATTGGCTAACCCCGACTTGCAAGGCCTCCCAAGCCCAGCCTAGGGCCTCTAGGGCCGGACTTGCCGCCTTGTATGGAGATGTATAAGTTTAGCTTGATGTGGTCAGGCGCTCGGTCTGAAGCTGCAGGGCAGCCAGTTGCCTTTGTTCCTTCCCATCGAGATCTTGCTGACGCATGCGCTGTGCCTGGTTTGGCTGCTAGACAGCTCTGCCGGTGATGAGCAGTACGACCTGCTCCAGCAAGTTGCCAGTCTCGCACATCACAGGGGCCAGCAGGCCCGACAGCTCTTTGTCCGAGTTTTGAAAGGAGCTTGGCCACGAAAGGTGCAGCAGGAGTCCTCGGAGCTTTTGCCCTCGAGACTCTTTGCGAGTTTGGGCTTGGGGGCGCGGTCAAGCGGCCGCGGCTCCGGAGCGGCGCCTTTGGCACTCCCAGGACTGCCTGCAGATGCTCGCCCAGAGCACTGGCGAAGCCTTATCGTACAGCTCTACAAGGACCACAACCCCTCCAAGTTAGGGGACATTGAGGCTCTCATGGGCAAGTACAAGGGCCGAGAGAGGACCTTGTATTTATGTATCTGTGAGAAGTATCGTGTATCCCCAAGCCTGGAACCAAAGGCCAACGCTTCCGAGAAAGTGCCGTCCGGTGACGACAAGAAGGTGAAGAAGTACCGTGAGCTTATCACGGAGATCTACAAGGAGCACAACCCGTCCAAGCTCGCAGACTTAGATAGCTTGCTTCAGAAGTACAAGGGCAGGGAAGAGTTGGTCTACAAGGGCATTTGTGAGAAGTACCACGTGGAGCCGAAGACGTCCAAAAAGGAGGAAGCCAAAACGACCTTCGAGAAGTACAAGCAGCTGATTGCAGAGATCTATGCCGAGCACAACAAAGAGAAGCTGGGCGAGCTGGATGATTTGCTCGGGAAATACAAAGGCAAGGAGAAGACTCTGTACCTGGCAGTGTGTCATAAGTACAACATTGAACCAAAGCTTCCGACAACCAAGAAGAAGGACAAAAAGAACGATGCAGACGACAGCGGCAGCCGCAAGGTTCAAGATGGTGACGAGAAAGGCACAAAGACCGACCCCAGCACGACAAACACAGAGTTGGCGAAGCTGGATGACTTCAACTTGGCGCCAGGAGCTGAAGCCGAGCTCTTTGGCATGTTCAGGCAGCTTTTGGACATTGCCGTGCTTCATGGTGCCGGTTTTGACGAGAAAGAGGCCAGTAGGCTTTGCGCCTGGCAGGAAGCTCAGCCTCGGCAATCGCCTTGTACGCTGAGTTATCGCTTCGAGCTGCAAGGCCTCACCTCCACACAAACTGAAAAGTTCACAGAGAAGCTTTATGGCTCTGATGGCAACCGCTGGGACAGACTCCTTCGCATGTGCCCTGGAACCGAGATCAGAGGACCGAAGGATTCTCTAGATGCCTTGGTGGTGACTGGAGATGGTGGAGGAGCCGAGGGCAGAAAGCCTTTTGACAATGCAGTGGTTCACATAGCTGACTCCTTGGGGCGAGCCGTGCGAGAATGCATGGATGCCTTGGACTCAGATGATGAAGGTGCCAGGGATCGCTGGTATCTTCCATGGAGTTCCGAGGAAAACGCATACATCTTTGATGAGAAGCTCAAGAAGGAAGTGGGCGTGGAGTACAGGAGAGGCTGCTGGACACCACGGCGATATGTAGCGATGCACTCCCATTCTGCACACCACAACTTGTGTGGCCCAGATGTTCAAGGACGGCTGCCGGACTTCTGGCGCGAGCTCGCAGACAAGCTTTGGCTCTCCGTTCTTACTCTGAATTGGGGCAGCGATGTGCCTCTGGATACCGTGGTCATCATTCAGACGGCCGGTGACGCTGCTGGTGGTGGTGCCGCCTCACCCAATGCGTCGGTGATTGTCACGGCACCAACGCATGGGGAACTCGAGACTGCCAACAGGAAATTGGGCCCCCTCCTGTCGAAGGTTCTCACAGGTCTTCGTGCTAACGCTGCATTCGCCATGCACGTCCTGTCCATGCCGCAGTTTCGTTCCATGGGTCGAGCAACCTGGTATCCTGGCATGGTCTTGGCTGCTCGTCAAGGCTTTGAGAACAGAGAGCCGGCGTCGTCAGATTCTGAGGGCGATGTTCCTGAAGAGGAATTGGACCTTGATGCGGAGGTGTCTGATGCTGAGCCAGCAGACTACTCCCAACCGCATCGCCTCTCTCGACGGAAGCTGAGAGAGGCATACTTGCAGGGCCTCCTGAACCTCAATGCTGCAGATCAGGGGGTGAAGAAGGTTTGTCGCAGGTTCAGCGATTGGAGGAAGTCTAAACCGTTCCAGGAGCAGCGAACTGTGCTGGCTTTGCTGGAGCAACTCATGATCAAGCTAGAAGGCTTCGCGGATATCGATCTGGCAAAGCACAACAAGGAGGTACAAGACTTAGTGAAACAGCTCAATGAGCACAACACCCTCTTCCCGGTGGAGATTCAAGACGTGGCGCTCTCTATCCTCGATATGAAGCCGCCGTCGAAACAGCCTGCTGAGCTGCCCATCCCTCCTCCGCCTTCAACGCCAGCGCCAAAGCCCTATGTGGCTCCGAAGCTTCCGAAAGATGCACCGCCCCCGCTTCCTGAAAACAAGTATCCGTGGCAGGAGAAGATTTTCTTGGACACGCTCCTCTCCAAGGGGCTCTATGGCTCCAATGTGCTTAGCCGTGTTATCGGGAGAGGTGGTATGCACCACCGTCGCATGGAGAGTGAAAGCGGGGCCCGTGTCTTCTTCCGCGGCCTGGGTGTCAGCGGTCGGGATATGGATCTCACCGATCCTACCGACTGCCGGCTTCACATCTCAGTCAAAGGCGAGGTGCCGCAGCAAGGCAAGTCTGTGAGACGGATCATCAAGGAAATCGTAGCGGAGGTGGATGCAGAGCTCTCGGAGAGAGGGGAGACTGGTCCTGCTCTGGACAATCCCCGGATCCCAGATGCACACCCTTTCGGTTTCATGCTTGGCCGAGGCACGGGACCCGAGAATGGAGAGCCGTTGAAGTTTCGCTTCCCGGAGGAGGACGGCCAGACCTTGAATGACATGTTGCTCTGGTTGAAGCAGGCCAAACTGCCTTTGGAGCTCGACTCTGATACGCAGTGGCGCACTACATTGCAGGCTGGGCCAACTTGCGTAGGACCACTCCGCACGACACGGTTACAGGGTCGCGCGTGGTGATTTTGCGCTCCTGTGTCTGTGTGTCTGCGCGTCTATAGTCTGTGCGTCTGTGTGCCTGTGTGTGTGTGGAACTCTATGACTACGGTACCTCTTTCACAGCGCGAGGGGACCAGGCCCCCAGTTGCGAACCTGGTCCAACGAAGCTAAGCAACTGGAGGGGAAGCCTTGAAAGACCTCGTCAGGGTGTAACTGCAAGTGGATGGTCATTGTTCCATGATGTTCCATGGTAGAGTTTGGGTACCTTTGCCTTGTACAGCATGCTACAACACAAAGTCTTGAGGCCAGACATGTACCAGAATCCGTGAAAGCTTCCTGCTCTTAAGATACATCAAGCCATCAAGCAGTGCTTGATAAGTTGATAAGCAACAGATGAGTGGCCGCAAGATGGAAGCGCAAGTGTGACCCAGGTAGTTGCAAGCTGGTCTTGTATTCGTTTATCGTGTACCTGCGGCGGCAACAGCCCGTGCATGTACCTGCCAGGTTGGTTAACGGTTACGATAAAGGCAGGGATCTCTTGATTGGTTCCCTTCGTGGAACCCACAGGTCCGACAAATTTTGCTGTTCTGATGGTGCCGGCATTCGATGTTATCGGCCGCGATGTTGCATTCGTTGCTGGATTCATGCCAGCTTTTCATGCCAGGTTTAATTGCAGGTCTTGACTCTTTCCAAAGCCGATTGAACCACCGGCTTTACTGTCCGCAGACCACGATTTCAGCTTTGAGACAAAATCCCAGTAGGACTGCGCAATCGCACCATGTCGTGGGACCGTGATTGGCCCAATGCTTCACGGGGAGGTTCGTCCTGGGAAAAGAGTGGATCACGGGATGGAACAACCGTGGCAACGGGGACCCAAAAACCTTCGGGTGCATCGCCACCTTCGCAATCGTCGGTGCCGAAGGGAAGTGCTTCAATCCCTTCGTCGTTCGCCCTGATCGGGAGTTTTACGACAGCAACTCAGTGTCGAACAAGAAGTTCTTTCGCAACATCCAATCCACACCCTGGTTCACGACAAACGGACGGACCAGCAGGGACGGACATCATTGCTGACTTCCGTGTAACTGAGTTGACACGGAAGGGACTTGATGATTGCAGTCTCCTCTGTTTGTCGAACGGGGAGTTCCAAAACATAGTGTTTGTGAGACCCGCCCGCCCGCCCGCCCGCGCGCCCACCCGCACGCACACACGGACGCCCGCCCGCCCGCACGCACCCACACCCACACCCACACCCACATCCACACCAAACCCACACCCACACCCACACTTACACCCGCACGCGCATGCGCACCCACACCCACACCCACACCCACACCCACACCCAGACCCACCCACAGACCCACACCCACACCCACACACCCACACCCACACACACACACACACACAGACACACAGACACACACACACACACACATGGAAATCCGGTCTCTGCCGGTTGTCTCATAATGTTTCTTCTTTCTCCTTCTTGTGGATACTTCTTGTATCAGCTGCAAAATCTTCGCATCTAGATTATCTTAAGTTCGAATACCAAGGCCTCAGAAATCCTCTTTTGTTCCAGGTTCACCTCAAAGACATACATACATTAGATGAGCGATACAATTCAATGTTTTGGACTCAAGGCTCATAAGACTGAAGATGCAAACCGATCGGCGAGTGAAACTGCAGGTACAGAGCTATGCGTCCATAGCTCCTTCCACCCATTCCGCTAGCTTCGTTGGCTGGCATCACGGAATAGGCTGCCAGCCCACTGCTTCTCTTCATATACAAAGCAATGATGTAAAGACTCTACAGATTCAAACTCCTTGCTTTTCTTCCAATGCAAATCATCAGTGCAAATACTTTAGAGATTCAAAATCCCTGGATACAGGAGTTGCACACACACGATCCCGGTAAAACCGGTTATCAACAGAACGACTAGACAAGCTAGAAATCCTAAGATCCTAAAGCATCAAAACCCCCCGCTCTTCAAAGAACTTTCTTTGTGCTCGAAAGATACGATCGGTTGAAGTGAAACTGTCGTTCACCTACAGGCTGCTAACCACATCCCGCTTTTAGTCAAAGCAACAATCTATGGTAAAACAGATTGAATCACAAAAACAAGCAGGAATTAAGCTAGAAAAGTCACTACGAATGCAGAAACTCCAAAGTTGAAACACGTTGCTTCAGCGCGGTAATCTCAGCTGTAGTTATCTCAACAAACTCCGCCAACAATTCACGAACATCGCTACCCAAAGAGGAACTTGAAGAATTGGAGTCCGTTTCGGATGGTTGTTGCTCCAAAATTTGTAGTAGAGCTTGCGAAAGTCGCTCCCGACGATCCGAAGGATGTTCCGATGGCATAGGCGACGAGGTAAGATTTTCATCATCCACTCGGGAAGAATCGCTCATGTTGCGATCAAGTCACAATGCTATGCGCTAGCTGCTTCTGAAAGAAACTCTTCGGTTTCACGCAACAAAAACGGACAACATGCTTGAACACCAAAAGGCACTCACTGGACGTCACTTGCAAACGGGCAGGAGTTATTTCTTTACTGCTCAAGATGTCCATCCACTGCACGTGAAACTAATGTTCACTGACAAGATCTTGTTGTCGCTTAAAGCGCCTGCTCTGAATAGTCAATACAGGCTAAGCAACACGACGCTCAGCAAAAAAATAATTAGTTGTTCAGCTTCTTTCACGGTGTACGACTTCGTTGTCTCTTCTTGGAAGGTGAATCATCATTGATGAGACACTGAGCTTCCTTACTTGTAGTTGATGTCGAAGGTAATTGAATAGCGCTGCGATTGATAGCCGCCTTCTTGCGAATCCAGTTGTAGGTAACCGGAAACCATTCCCAGTACCAGCTCTTACCAGAATCTGGTGTTTTCCAACACCATCGCCATAGTAGTCTGGTAGATGTGGGTGAACGGCCACACTCCCTTTGGCTTTCCATTACGTAGTTGAACGTCACTCTACGAAGACCAAAACAGCTGCCCAAAAACATCACTGCTCAAGAAAAAGCATCATGTAACACGCTGCGAGAGACTCACACGGCAACCTTCACAACTTTTAAGAACCAAAAGTTGTATCTGTCCGGTGAAACCAAGTTCAGCTACTTTGAGAAGGCCCTTGACTGTAAGCAGGTTGTGTAGGTGGTATTGTACAGTTGGGGATCGAATCAAAATGATGCTTTAGATCAAACATCAGACTATCAACAGTGCCTCGAATAATTTGCCTAATCTGATTGTACAACTCTGTAATAGCTTCAGTAATTTCTGTCATCTGTTGAGAAAGATCTCGTAGTTGGCTTTGAAGGGAGTCCAACTGGGCCTGTTGAATGCGATGGATGGACTTCTCCTCTTCCTTGTACTGAAGGGTGTCGGCTCGAAGAGATTGTAACTCACTTTGAGTATAACGTATCCAGCGATCTAATGCCAGCAATGGTCCCATCGCCGAGTTAAAGTTAGGATTCATGGGAACTAAAAACTTGTCTCAGCTGCATCCAAAAAGGCTGCCCGTGATATTGCACGTTTACACTCGCGAAAATTTATTTTCGAAAAGCTGATCCAACGCTCCAAGCTGTTGTTGTTTTCTTTCTTCCGGCCATACATACTTCTTGATGTTGGCCCTTCGGGATCGGTACAATGACGTATCCTTGTAACTGAACTGCATTGATGACGGTAACCGAAATCTCCAAAGGTCCTTTGTCATAATCATCTGAATGGCAAAGGTCGGCTTTAATTGAACATCAAATCCCAAAAATTCACATTGTAAGTACCGCTTCCAATTGCACTGGTGGAATGTAGAAGTCATCGTGTAAAAACTGTTGAAACGCCGGGTAGTCTACCAAGTCTTGGTCGATATGAACAATGCGATTGTCAACATATCGTAGACACAGGAATCTACTGGCAATGCGTGATCGAAAGTCCGAGAACTGATTCGCCCAATCTTGTTCAAGGTAGGCCACACAAATACTGGCAAGGATTGGAGAAATTTGATTGCCAATAGCTGCACCTCGTTGTTGTGCAAAGACCCGACCCATAACAGTAAAATAGCTGAAATCACAAGACATCCGAACAATGGCAAGCAAATCTAGAAAGTAGACCTGATACATACGATGTCCAGCAGCTCTCGATCTACCCTTCCATATTCGAAGTTTACTGTCAGTTTCTCGAAGAGAAACACTAAAAGAATACGTTGCAGGGTCAATGTCATGTTTGTACATGAACTGCTGAAGCATCCATTGTACAGCATCCATAATACGGTCAATCGGTATGCTTGTGAAGAAGCCCACCAAATCCTGATTGTAACACTGCAACTTGCAATCTGCAGGAACTTGTTGAAAGAACTTGACGAGCTGATCCATCATTGCAGGAAACGTTTGCAATCCAAAGCTATCTGGTAGAGTCTCCCTTGCAATCAAATCCAATACAATGGCAGTTGCACGGAACAGCTTGGCAAAGATGAAGAAACGATAGCTGATGATCGGTCTAGCTGCTTGAAAAGCCTTCTTTTTCTTTAACAGAATACACGCAATGGGAAGTGACGAGGATCTGGCAGATTTCCCCCATGGATACGGTCGAAGCCACTTTTGTTGTGAGTGTTGTAACAAAAATTGTTCAACTTGGATTGGTGACATAGACACAGAACGATACACTTGTTGATCTCCAAATGTGGCCTTTAATAATTTCCAGTACATGAATGGGCAATACAAATGGATCTCATTGGGCGCATGATCACGACCTTGTATCACCATTCCACGTAGGATCTGTCGTAAGTACATTAGATCCTTCTTCTTGACTGCGGTCCACGCTGCTTGCAAATGTAAAGGCCATTGGTATAACAGAAACTGATCCCATTCTTCCGGAACATATCCATTAATACCATTGGAGCGCATCCACTTGCGTACCGTAGTGGCAGTGGTGGCGGCATAGAATTCATACGATGGTGAAACTCCCGACGATGCTGAGAAACAAAGAATTTGCCGTAGTCTTTTTGTTACATTGAGAAGTCTAGCAGGTGAAGCTACATGTCCATGAGCAAGACATACTTCCGGATGATCCCGAACAAATTGGTTGCAATTGCAACGGGGTGGAGTGGTCCACGACCAAGACTTCTGCATCGGTAGATAGTTGTACAGAACATCTTTGATGCTTTGGGTCTTCCCAGCAACCACTTGATGTGAAGGTATATGAAAAGGCACCAAGAAATCCTTATTTGCCAATACTTGACGTCGCAAGAATCTCGCAACAGCAGCTTTGTAGCCAGGGTGAGCAAGAAGTGGAATAATCAAAGGTTTGCTATGTTGTGGCAAAGCCAATCCTCTGAACTCCAAAACTTTCCGAAGAAGAGATTTTACCTTAGTACGAGGAGGATCCTCAAGATGGTTCGCCAATCTATACAATGCAAAGATATGTAAATGTGAGAACTCTGATGATCGAAGTCTTCTTGAAGCCTCCAATGCTGAAAGGCCTCCTGCTGCAAGCATCATAAGATAATCCCACCCATGATGTGGTGTCGCTGTGTAGGACATGTAAAACCGAAGAATTCCAAGTGATTGTAATCTTCTTCTAACCTTCTTCCACAATCTCGACGATTTTGAAGTGTAACTTAATGCCACAATGGACAATTTCGTTGTTCGAAAAGTGGATGTAGGATGCAATTTATTGATCCAAGGATGGTTGTACATTGATCGCCAGCTTTGTATGATCTCCAATTCTTTAGTCCTTGTGTCAGTCGCATTGACCAAGTTAAACAATGGTACGATTGCAGTTTCATGTAAAAGTCCACGAGAATGAAGAAAATGCATAACCAGCTCCACATTTACCATCTGCCCTTGTTCTAAGCATCGATGCTTTCTCCACCGAGCGTCCTGTCTAACATGGATTCCTGTAGTGGTACTGCCCACATAGAAGGTCTTGTTTTGTAGCCATTGTCCACCAGCTGTAGGTTCTGCATTGACATGTAGCAGTGCGTAAACTGCGAACTGTCGTTGCATCATACTTGAAAAACCTTGTAGAGCAAGATGAGAAAGATGTGACAACCTTCGCTTCCAAGTCTGAGCTTGTTGACTTTTACCTCTATTGTGAAACAGCAGAAAAACTTGAAGGTATGCAATCATCACCCGACAAGGAAGTCGAAGACTGAAGTCCACTTCATGACTGTAACAAGCTTGTAGAATAGCCAATAATGCAGCAATCCAAGGACCAAACAATGGTATAATATCCAGCTCAACCACTGTGCTAATCGTTGGACATCAGAAGTCAATCATGTAGAGCGCCGCAAGAACAATGGGCAAACAATCAACGTCTTTGCACTTCCCGGCTACGGAAACAGGAAGACCAAGGGAGCAGGCACGATCTTTAAGTTGGGAGTGTTGCTCCTGATTGAAAGAAGCAAGAATACTGTCAGCCCTTGCTTGTACGCTTTGCAAGCCCTCTTTGTTGTGAACTTTGAGCTTTGACCACCATTTTTTGATAGTGGTGGCCTTGGAACTTGAGGGTGCATTTGTAGCAAGCGGACGCTCGGTAATGCCGATGTTCATGTCAAAGATGTGCTTGGTAAGATCACTCTTTACCGCAATTCTACGACGCTTGGAATGCTGCGCCATGCTGGTCGAATCAGTAACAGGCAAACAACTAGAGGACCGAGGATTGGGGCCTGTCTTTCTCAGCCAATTTAGCTTCCAGCATACGAATCTGAAGATCTTTATCCTCATTTGCACGGGGTTCAAGATGTGTAATCAAGTAATTGATCAAAGTTTGAACCTCCTTGCTAGGTTCGTCACCCTTTGAGGAAGAAGCAGCAGATTGAGGAATGCACTCGGGATGACGTTTTACGCATTCCCTAGCCAAGCTATCAATGTACCAACGTCTCTTGGACTCTGGAATTGCAGCCAACAATCCAGTTGCCAACATAGACTCGTTAATTTTACGACAGAAGACAATTGTCGTAAAGGATCCCGTCGAAAGATGGCGAAGATAGAAATTGTTCCATCCTCCATATGCTAACTCATGGAGTTTTAAATCGCTAACTTGTCGCCCTGCAAGTCCGTGCTTCTGGGACCAATTTGTCAATTGGACTTGCTTAAAGAATTTTTCGGCCATACAGCTCTCTACTGTCAAGGCATTGGCTATCAGGGCAGAAATCAGCAGGAAGTTGAAGTTCTTGCTTTCGCTTTCCTTGAGGGCTTCTAAGTTCCTCATCGGAACGTTCTGCGTACCAGTCTTTCCATGACGACTTCTGATTGCTGTCATTCTTGTAATCGTTGGAACCGGCCTTGTTCCAAGGATGATTGCTACCTTTGTCATCGCGGGCCCAAGAGTCCTTGTAGTCGTTCTTCTTCCACCAAGGTGCGATGACTACTGTTGCAAGGATCAAAGAGGCTTGTTGTAGCTTGACAAGAAAGGCTACAGATACACCCAGGTGTAAGTGCAAGCAGAAAAAAACTGCAATCACTTCAATAAGCTTTTTCAAATCAGCAATTGCGCAGGATACCATTGACAGCATTGACAATGTTGTTAAATTTAGATGCATTGGGTCGGTCTACTTTGCGCATGGACTGAACAACCGACAAGCAAAGATTAGCACGATTGGTTCTACAATAATCCGCGCACATGAGACACGAACTTGACACGAACCATCTTTACCGCAAAAATTCTTAGTGGACCAACCAGCTTCCATTTTATTTACAGCGGTGTTGGGACGAGAATGGTTACTGCCACGAACAACTTTGATGATTGTCCCATCTTTCGGATCCTGAAAGATTTCTCCAATGTACACAGGACCTTTTCTTCTCCAAGAAGGATACTTCAATGCAATGGTACTGGTGGTGGCTCAGCTTTTGTTGGCACTGTGCTGGTAGAAGATGATGAAGAAGCTGTAGAAGACGAACTTGAAGAGGATTGCTTTCTTTTCTTAGACGACTTCTTTGATGACTTCTTCTTTCGATATATTTTATCTCCTTTCTTCTTCTTGTGAACTTTGTCGTACTTCTTCTTCTTGGCCATTGCAATCCCTTGGAATGCTTGAACCAATGTGCTACATAAAGACATCCAAGTCAAGAAGCACACACAACAAATTCATCAAGAACTCTGAATCACAACCTTTTAATTCCAAATTTAGGCTCTGATACGGGTGTGAAACAGATGCACACCAAAAGTTCATCGCCACTCTAGGCTTCTTGCTTGCACGTTAGGCAAGCAAACTGAATCTTCCCACAATCAGCTCTAACGCACCAACGTTTGTCAGTGCTCTTTCTTTTTACAAGTCCAGTTCTAAAGCAAGTAAATTGCTCTAACCACGTAGATGCTCGCGGAAGCTTGATATGGTTGCCAAAAATCGCACGGGAGTAGTGTATGCCCTGACTGTTCTTGGGATGTCCATGCATGTCTCGGCTGTCTTGAAGTAGCTGCTCTTCAGTGATTTGCGAATCTTCCCTGCGTACTCTCGCAAAGAATCCTGGTAAAGGAATAGACGGAGGAAGCTGAAGACCGTCAGAGCAACATGGAAGAATCGTTCCAGTTGCCAGTGCTCCAAACACAGTTTCAATTCCACCAGCATGATACCAATGATAATACGATGTTGAGTTCGTTGGAATCTCCGCAAAGTTGGGCCCTGGCATTCCCTTTAGCCTAAAAAGCCAAATGTTGATTCCATCAATCTGCCAGCTTGCTGCTCCTTCAATCACACTTGAAACCTGAAGATCATTAGAAATCAAAGCCAATGCAAAAATCTGCAACGTCTTGACATCCATAGGAAACATTGGTGACTTCTTTGATACCATCTGAATCAGCTCTTTGCAAACAGACTGTAGTTTATCTTCAAGAACCTGCAGGGCTCTGTTGAGGACTGGCTCCACAAACTCTTTGCGCTTTGCATAAGTGTTGAGTTCAGAAAGTTGATAGGATTTCCACAAAGAGGGATCCAAAAGGTCAACTTCAATGTACCCATAGGTGGAGCAGGATTTGGAACGAGGACTTTTGCCGAATCCTCAAGTTCGAACTTTATATCCTCATCCTTTCCAACTGGATGTACAGGACCACTGAAATACCTCTTGTTGAGTAAGAGACGTCTGTAGTATCCTCCTTCTGTAGGTTGTCCAGCTGTAGGATGTCCAATGATTGGTGCGAAAGTTTGTAAGTGCAGTGATGAGGTCAATGGCACATCTACTGTTGACGAAGGCGCAGGCAAAGGTGCAGTTAAAGGTGCTGGAAGAGGTGCCGGTAAATGTGTTGAAAGAGGTGCCGGTAAAGGTGCTGACTGAATTGTCGACGTTCCTGATTGTCTTAGCGACTGAAATTACACAAACCTTACAAAAGAAGAAACCTCAAAAGCTTTAACCGATAAAGAAGACCCTGCTCTACTTCCAAGAATCTTTCACCTTGTCGTGTTGCCGGAGCCCTAATGGCTGAAGGTGCCGAACTTGCACCCCTCCAAAGTCTAGGAGGTTCTTGAGTGCCCACCCATTCTCGAGGTGGGTCAGTGTTGCGTCGTTGTCTACGACGCTGTCTAGATGGCGAGCGCCTAGCAGATCTTTGTTGTCTCCTTCGACCACTCCTACTTCTTCGGCGAGGAGATCTACTTCTTCTCCGGCGAGCAGATCTACTTCTTGGGCGCGGCGTTCTAGATCTTGAAGCCGAATTGGAACGATAAACATTGACTTGGACGGTCGGCATTACAGCTGCAAAATATGAAAAGTGATATTGGAAACATATGAAGATCTTCAGCTCGCTTTGTTTCTTTGCATCTCGCCTTTCGTCCTCTTGAGCACGAATGCTACTGATGGATATAAGATGAAACGAGACGAAATAGTACGGATGCTGGATCAGCTTGGGTGGCGATCGAAGCCTAGTCACGAGAACTATAAAATTTTTAATGATGATGAAGGCTAAAACTACTCTTGAAACATCTACTTCAACTACAAACGTACAGGCCTTGAAGGCCTACGGACGCTGGGTGCTTGTTGAGTGGCAAACGGACGGATCGTCATCTTCAGCTTGGGTATAATTCGGATCGCATAAAGCGTTAGATCAGCTTAGGGACTGCTCAGCAGAAAACTGTCAACACAATGGATCAGCTTTCGGTGATCACTCTCAATGAATGACCTTGGGCATACCTGGGATTTCTTGGGTATGCTATGACACAATAGTCTGATACACCTGCGAACAGACATATCAGAGATGCTTGGGTGCTTTCTGGCAGGGGTATACCTGGGATTGCGTTAGCCTTTAAAGAGCATTGGGTCTTTGCAAAGTAGTCTGGTTGCAAACCAGAATTGAATCTCTTCATTTGGGTATAATTCGGATGTCCTGGGTGTGCTTGGAGGGGCTGCGGTTGCAACCATCACGACTGGCCCTTTGTCAGAATTACCAGCCGAATAACACACATGGAAATCCGGTCTCTGCCGGTTGTCTCATAATGCTTCTTCTTTCTCCTTCTTGTGGATACTTCTTGTATCAGCTGCAAAATCTTCACATCTAGATTATCTTAAGTTCGAATACCAAGGCCTCAGAAATCTTCTTTTGTTCCAGGTTCATTTCAAAGACATACATACATTAGATGAGCGATGCAATTGAATGTTTTGGACTCACGGCTCATAAGACTGAAGATGCAAACCGATCGGCGAGTGAAACTGCAGGTACAGAGCTATGCATCCATAGCTCCTTCCACCCATTCCGCTAGCTTCGTTGGCTGGCATCACGGAATAGGCTGCCAGCCCCCTGCTTCTCTTCATATACAAAGCAATGATGTAAAGACTCTAAAGATTCAAACTCCATGCTTTTCTTCCAATGCAAATCATCAGTGCAGATACTTTAGAGACTCAAAATCCTTGGATACAGGAGTTGCACGCACACACACACACACACACTGACTGATTCGGCCAAGAGTACGAGTGCAAGAGGAAAAAGAGAGGCATGTTGTAATTGTTGCAAGCTCATGTCAGATTGCGGCAAACGTACAATCATAAAATTGTTTGTCTAATCCGGACACCACAGGGGGCATGTCTCTGAACTAATCTTGGCACCACAGGGGGCTGCCATGCAGGTACGTGGAATCAGCGTCCTGATTCCATATCACCATGCTGAAGGAGCGTCTTCGTTGAGTGGTGACTCCGACAGCATGCACCACTCCCCTGCTTGACAACATGTGTTTCATTGAAAAATACTGTGAAAATGCAAGCGGAAAGGAATGACCCTCTGCTCCCATGTGCTAGGGAGGTTCACACACACACACAGCCCCTGTTGGGGCGTGAATATTGCTGTTGGATGTAAACAACGTGATGCAGTCGGAATGAATGGACGCTCTTTTCTTCGCTGTCAGAAGCGTCCGGGTGCCTGTCGCAATTCCTGATCGGAAATTGTTCTAACGAAAAGCACGGGCTTCAAAGTAGCCAAAGTTGTGACCGAATCCCAGTCATGTAATCGTCGTCGGTTTTGTTCGAAGAAAAATGCAGAGATTTCTGGTGTTCTGCCGGTAATCTCCTTGATGCGATAGGAGAAGATCTTCCGTGCTTGAAGCACGTTGTCGCCGAGACAAACCACCACATGTATGGACATATGCTTGTCTCTGGTGATGCGGTCAGGTGGTATTTCAACCGTCATCCGAAAGCACTGACCTCGCATAGAATACCATGGAAGGCCTGCTTCAGCGGCCTTTCGCTTTGGCATGATATGGACTGGGTAGCTTCTACTACCTGAAATATGCTTCGACAAATCGGGCAAACCAACATGAATGTCAATCAAGAGAGAGAGAGTGTCACAACGTTGTGTGCAAATGAATCTGTTTTTGCTGCACAGCTTCGGGCCTTGGTGCTCCAGGGTCTCACAGAAATTGTCACGGTCCTACGGCGAACCTGGAGGGATATTCGCTCAGTACCTTGAAATGACAACGGCATCTGTATCCCGCTCGTACCAGCATCTTAGCACAGGCGGTCTTAGAACGTTTGTACATAATAGTTGGGTGCACCATATCATAAGGTGCAATGGAATCTGAAGACCAAGGCTCACGAGAAGGTGAGCGGCAGCGGTCATCAGCTCTGTTTGATGTTGCCGTAGGTGATGCTGATGATGTTGAGCGCGAAGAGGGTGTTCTCTTTCGCCTTGTTGTCTTCCGCTGCCTGTGACGTTGTTTCTGTGTAGGTGATGCTGAAGACGCAGTAGTGCGTGGTTTCTTGCGTTTTTTGTCCTTCTTCTTCTTGGTCTTTCGATCAGCAAGCTTGTGTTTCTTGGACTTCTTGTGGCTGGATGAGCAATTCGCTGTAGGGCCAGTTGTTGTTGTTCTGTCAATAGTAGTCGGCGTTGTCTTACTGCCGCTTGCATTGATTGCCAAGGTGTTGCTTGAAGTAGACTGATGCTGTGAAGCGTCCTTTGTGAGGAAAGCCTCTAGTTCGTCGGATCCCCAGGAGCTGATGTCTTCACCTTCATGTTGTGATGCCATAGCAAATGCCTATGCAGGAATGAATAAATGGCTGCGGAAGGCAATCGAAAACATGTGTTGTGTGAGTTGGTAGCAGTGTTGGTCTAATACCCACGCGGAACAAATTGCACAGCGGATTGTTTGCAGATGCTCTTAATGAGTTCCCACATCTTCCCTTGAGTAGATGTGCAAATACAGCTTTGCTGTGTAAGATGACTGCTGTAAGCAGCAAATGCGCAATGAATTATCAACTCAGTCGTGGTACTCATGGAGTGCGAGATCTCTTTCTCTTGTTGGAAGTAGGTGTCGTGGTGTCGGATTCCACCTCCTGCGTAATAGTGCCGGAGGATGTTGCACGTCGATCGTGTGCTTGTGAGTGGTTGCGAATCCACTCCTGGGAAGCGATGAAATATTCTCGCCACCATGAAGAGCCGTTAGTGGCCCAATGCCATCTCCATTCCGCTGCGCGTGGAGATCTGGATCGAGTGCGTCGCTCCATGATGGTATCACAACAAGCTGTAATTAAATGGCTGCGGTCAACATGGTGTGGATGTTCGAGCTCAATGTGTAATGCAAAGGATGTGCAGCATTCCAACTTCATCGTGTGGCGCAAGCAACATGTCATGATTTTGAATCGCACAGAGTAGGTTCATCCTGCGCTGCATGTTGATTAACAGTCTTTACTGTTGAATCAAAGCTTCAAGTCTGTCGACTCGATCTTTCAACTCTGAAATTTGTTGATTTGTATGTAGAATAAACTCGGCCAGCTGATCACGGAGTGCCCAGTCGCTGAACGTAGAGCCTTCACTGCTGTTCTCAGAGTCGTGCTCTCGATGTTCCGTCATAATCTCGAACAGAGCTTGGCTGAGAGCTTCTCGACGTGCTTCCTGACTTTCCGTAGTTGTGGTCTGTGTCGGATTGGATGCATCGCTCATGGCTCCCAAGTGAAAGACTGATGGGTAGCTGGCTACAGTAAGAACCGTTGCTGGAGCACTTGTGGTTGCAAATGAGGCACCGACGTGAACCCTTGTACATCTGCTACAGCGACATGTGTGAAAAGATGCATCTTTTGTTGATCTGGCGTACGCATCCACACCTAGGACCAGTCTGGCGTGTTCTGCCTCAGCAGACTCTCAAGAATATCAAGTTGCTGTTTACACGAAGCCATGATTGCAGTAGTGGCTTCATGTTGAGTCGTCAAAACTGTCGTGGCTTGTTGTATCAAGCGTTCCAGCTTGTCATTCGACTCAAGCAACGAATGGTGAAACTGATGCAGTAAATTAATGATCTCGGTGGTGCCTGTTGTCACTGGTGGTGCTTCGGGAGGAGTAGCTGGTCCTGGAACGTGAGGCTGACCAAGTTCTTCAGGATCTTCCATTGAATCCTGATGTTGCTGTTCATCTTGTTGTTCTTCCTCCTGTTGTTCTGCCACCCGCAGGATCTGAGAGCGGAGTGCAGCTGTCGGCGGATCTGTACTGCGTGTGGAAGGTTGGTGGCGTCCGCGTTTGCTTTGCTTGGAGAATGCCAACTGGGGTGGTCGGTTTCCCAGCGCTTTGTGCCGAGGCTGCAATCTGCCAGTCATGGCACTTTTATACATGTTGGAAGTGTAGAACACTGAAAACGGCTGCGGTGTGGATCGACGGCAAGGTGCAAGAGCATAGTGCTTGATGCAACATGAATGCAGCTCAGAGCATCGGTGCCTGTTGTTTTTCTTACAGCTGTCGATCATTGTAGCCGGCCGCAATGTACAAATCACGCTCGAATGGCGTGTGTAGCTTCACTGCTGGGTGTGGTCACCCGTCGGACCATACGGGTACGTGCCTCATAGCTGCTTCGTAGTGTTGCGCTGGAAGTGGCCGATTGTGCATGTAGAATGTCGGCCTGATGTAGGTTGCACTGGTAAGTGAGGCTGCTGAGTTGTGGGTTGACAGCGAAGCCCAGGAAAACATCTGCCGGTTCAGTTTCAAGCTGGACCGGTGGTTTGTAAAAGGTTGCAGCTGTGAGCTGTACAAAAGGAGGTAGTCGTGTCAAGTGTTTTGGTAAAAGAAGGACACGGTTGTCAACGTATCTGGTTGCGAAGAATATCGCATGATCGTTGTGTGTGGTGCTGGGAAAGTGCTTGTGATTGGTGAAAAGTTGTTTGTAGGTGTGGTGCCAACACTGTTCTTCGACTGCTACAACTATGTTGCACAAGGCTGGGCTGCACGGTGAACCCATAGGTGCTCCGCGAAATTGTTCGATGAGCGTTGTGCCCACCGTAAAGTAGTTGAGCATCAAAACGGCGGTGATGAGCTGTGGAATGTGTTGGAGCTGAATGCATAGCTTGTTGCCCGATGATGCTTCTTGTTGTTTTTGTCTGCTTTTGCCGCGGTGAACTCGATGTGTGGGATCTTTCTGTGAGTGATCGATGTAGAATTTGCTTGAGTGTAGTGGATTTTTCTCTCGGTACCATCGGGAGAGTATGCTGTAAGCCGATAGAAACCGGCTTTTGTCGACTGATGTGAAAAACCCCGCCAGGTCCTGATTGTTTGGGACGTATTCTGTTGTATCATGTAGTTTTTGCTTCTGCTGAAGAAAGCGTGCTGTTTGTTGTAATTGGGTGATGCCATCGCCCTGATGAAAAGAATCGGGACACGCCTGATGGGTCATCAGCTGTAGCACATCTGCCAGGGCTTCCCAAAGTTTTCTGCCCATAGTGTCAATGAAGGCTACTATCGGGCGGCCTTTTGTGAAATGTTTTTTGCGTTTGGGTAAAATGTAAGCGCGTGGGATGCGTCCCCACTGCGGGAAAGCCCATGTGTAGGCGGGTAAGAGAGCGCAGATGTCTGTGTAGACATCAAAGTGATGCTGTAGTGGCAGGTGCGGTGAGATCTTGAAGATCTCTTTGTCGAGAAATGTTTTGTGGATGGCGCTGTGATACAGTGCTGGACAGTACCATGTAAGTCGGTTGGGGAAGTGATCTTCACAGTGGATAATGCCCTCCGGCAGTTTTTGTTGTACCTGCTTGACCGTCTTAACGTGAAGAATATTGTGTTGTAAGCAGTGGTCATTGTGCTGTTGTATCTGCTCTGACACAAATTGTTTTGCTTGTTGTGTTTTGAGAGGAAATCCGTAGTGACGCCGTAGTGTTTGTGCCAAGATTGGATGGCTCGGTAGAGCTGAGCTGCCAATTGCGATGGTTTGGGAAGGCAATTGCTTTTGCCTGAGTAAGCAAGAAATTGATGTTGTGGCTGTAGTTCTGCTAATTGAATGGCAATGTGATCGTTGTGGATATGGTCTTTGGACACGCTAGATTGTAGTTTGGCGCACGTGCAAGGTGGTGGTGAATCTGCTTGCCACTTGGTGTGGGCATCTCGCCAATTGTGCAAGATTTGTTGCATGGGTGGATGTTTTTTGTACACGGGTTTGGTGCTGGGTAAGTGAAGTGGTGGTATGTGTTGTTTGTGGTGGGTCAAGCATGACCGTAAAAATTGGCGTAGGTTGTTCGTGAATTGTGGATGTGAAAGTGCTTGTAAGTACATGGGTTTTGTAGCTGGAGGTGGTTTGAGTTTGCGCTTCTTGAACACAGTGTTCAAGGCTTTGTGTGCGCGTCTGCGGTCACGTCGTGGCAGATTGCCTGTGAGTTTGTGTAAGGCATAAACAGTGGACGTTGGAGTCTCTGAGCGCAAAAGTTGTCGTACCGTGTCGAATCTGGTGCGTGTGTTTGAGCAAAGGTTGGACACGGTGGTCCATGCTTGTTTTCTTGTTTCAAAAAGTGGGGTTTTGTTGAAACCCCGAAAAGAATGATGTAATTTGCCACGTCGTAGTTTGGCCCATAATGTTGCTGTGCCGTTGTGCTTGTTGTTGGCGGCTTTTGTGAAGCCGGAGAAAGCACCTTTCATGTGAGAGGTGATGTATGGAAAATTGAGCTTGGATTGGTGGTATTGTATGAGTGTGTTTTCGGTGGCTTCCAGCTGAGAGCTGGGGACGTCTGCTTGTAGAACGATGGGGAAGAATTGATGGTAGCATTTGTGCTTGTGCCACCATCTCAAAGATAGTTCTGCCTGAACAATCTTGTTTTGTTGTAGCTGCTTGAACTTACGGTTGCGTGTGCTTTCGCGTTGTGTCATGTTGTGGCTGGTGCTTCCGATGTAAATGTAACGTTGTAGATGTTGTTTTGTGCTGACGCGGCAGTAGACAACCTGTGGTTGTCTGAAAAATGAAAGTGTGTAGGAGTGAAACGAGATGTTGGAGTGTAGAAAAAGTCGTTGAAGGGTAGCGAAATGTCCGGCCTCTTGCTTGAGGTGAAAATACTGTACACGTAGTAATGTTGATAGGCCCTGCAGCCATAAGATGATCTGGTAAAGTTGTCCGGAGATGGACTCAGCTGTCGGCGCAAGAATTTGTAGAATGGTGCTGCCTTTGGTGATGATGCTGGTAATGGATTTGAATTGTTTGCGAGAGAAGGGTGATTTGGTGTGTTGGGTGGCTGTCGTGGTGGATTGCTTGTGCTGCAGGAGGTGTTGTCTTAGTCACTCTGTCATCTGACTGATGATGGCGACGAGTTTGACCAACGCTGGTGCCGCGAACTTGTCGATGGCTTTTGGTGGGATTCCCCACGCCACCGCAGCTGTTTGTAATGTTTGTTGCTGTGAACCACTGAGGTTGGGAAATTCTGCGGCCACAAGATCCAAGTATTGCTTAACTTGGGTCTTTTGTTTCTCTGTGATGCCTTTGATGGCGCCGAACCATCTCGTGATACCGGATTCGGTGTGGACTCCGGTGAAGTATGTTTTGTGGGTCCTGCTTGGGGCCTCTAGCAGACTGCTTCAGGGGCGTCAATGTGGATTGCATTTGGCGTTTTGATCCGCGGAGAGATCTGCCTGGAAAGTGTGTTCCCGTTGAGGGTGCGGGGGAAGTGGCGTTTTCCAGTGCAGGAGCTGAGTAAATCTCCTCATGTAACAGGGTGGGTCCCGTGTGCTCCGGGGTGCTGTTGTTGGTGCTTTTGTCTGTTAATGCTCGCTTTTGTCCTCGAGTCTCAGTGGTGGGTGAGATCTCGATGGTATGCTGTGGGCTGAAGACTGAACGAACCTGCGTAGTTGGTGTTCTGGGAGTGGGTGCAGGTTTTTCTGCCGTCTTTTTGGGTGTGCTGGGTGCTGCCCTTGCGCGTCCGGCTGCTTGCAGGTTTTCGACCTGCTCCAGGGCAGCTGCGAGCTGTCCCTCTAGATCGCTGATACGGTGTGCCGATAATGCGTCGCCGGCCTCAGACTGTGTTGGTTGAACCGGTAGTTGTGGGTGGGAGTGACTTGGCTGAGCGTGTTGGGTAGCTTCTGCCTTGGATTCAGCAGTGGACCCTTCTTTGGTGTCTGTTTTCTGTGTAGTGTTTTGTTTGTCTGTTTTTTGTGCATCGTTGTATTGATCTTGAAGTTCTTGAAGATACAAGACCAATTCCTTAACTAACTGAGACATCGCAGGACCTTTTGCTAATGTCAGCTTTTCTTGCCAACAGAATGCGGTGGATGCTTGATCCAAATCGATCCTGCGTGCTCGTAGTTGTCCCATGAGCTCTGTAATAAAGACAGCCTCGCTGACATGCTTGGTGCATGTGAGGTGAATGTCATAGCCGTGGGCCGCGTACCGCAGCCAGTACGACGACCAATTGTGTCGTAAAAATGCGACCAGAGGTGCAGTCGCAAGCGGCAATCCTGCTGTTTTGTTGTGTATTGAGTGTGGTGTGGGCTGAATGTGCTTGGGTAAATTCAGCCCGAACAGTTGTCGGTTGTCCCAATGTTCTGGGGTTTCCACAAATTCATGTGGAATCTGTGTGGGGTGGGGCAAAGTATTGCACCCATGCTTGGGCGATTGTGTGGAGTGTGTATGGGGAAGTGTTGATGGTGACGATGGCGGTGGTTGTGTAGTGGGAGTGGGCACGGGTTGTGTGCTGCCGTATGTGTTGTGCTGAGTTGTTGGTGTGTGGCTAGGGTGTGGTGGTGGCTGCGGAATTGTTTGGTGCAGTGGTGGTGGGGGAGGGAACGGGGGGAGGGAAGCATGGGGTGGGTGTGATGCATCGGCGCTCCGACTGTGCGTTCCTGGGGGAGGGGAGTGTGTTGGGATGTTGTGAATTCCCGGGGGTGCCGAGAGAGGTGGAGGTGGGGTGCTGTTTGTTGGTGTTGTGTGCCGGTACATGGTGTTGATGGATGTGCCCATCATGCCTGTCGGCGGAGTTGGCTGCCAGTATGGCTGTGTTGGTCTGTACATCCGTGTTGTGGTGATGTCTGACTACACTGGAGATAGCTGCAAAATGGCTGCGGTACTGAGGTGATTGAAAGAAAGGCTTGCGCCCGTGCTGTTACCTCAAGCTTCGACTTACTTGCATACTGTCCGCTCTGTTTGGCTCAGAAGCGAATGCGGAGCATCTTTGTCGGGCAGCGATTGCCGGAGGCATCTTGATTCTTCTGAGCGAGAATGGCAAAGTATCAAGCAATAAAAGTAAGAATCAAAGTAAGAATCAACAAAGGATGCAACAGGCAAAGTGTTGTCAGGACTTACTGAATGATGCCGAATCCAACAATGCTGAAGTGTCCAGAATGGAACCCCCATTTTTCAGGGGTTCGAACGACGCCTTTGCGTCCCACAATGAACGATTCCCGCCACATATCTCTGTAGGAGATTTTGTAATGTTGAAATTTGCTGCGGATTCTGCCGAAAACCAAAACGCCTTGCTGTCCTTTGGGGCGGCGGGTGCACTGGTCCGCAACGATGTGGACGGTATGTTCGCTGATGTCCCCCGGTGTGGCATTGCCATAAATCACACATGCTGGTATTTCAGTGTAATTGTTGCCATCGAAGGTATGCTTGATCGAGGTGGGGCGAACGAGGTCTTCTCTCATGATCTTCGCGGCGGTTGCTAAATCTGTACCGTGCCCCGCGGTATAGATGTAATAATCCCCCGGAGGGTCGTTTGCAGAAGTTCCGAAAGCCCTCCTTGTTTCCCCTTTCCAGGGGATAAATAACATAGTATGGACGCCGTCCGACACCGGCGTCACAACCGCGCTGAGCTCCTCGCAGGCCGAGCGTGTACCGGATTGGTACACTGCATATGCGAACTCGACCAAGGTCTCGTGCTTTATGTTGGTATCGGCTGCAATCTCGGCCAGAGTTTTGGCCAATTTCTGTGCTTCTTCGATGTCGACAGCGTGAAGGGTCGGCTTTTCGTGATCGAAAAGCTCAGAGAAGGGGATGATATCGACCTGTGGTGGTCTGCTGTGTTTGCCCAGTTGTTCAAAGCTCTGGGGTGGCTGAGCAGAGACCCGTTGGGTTCCGGTGTGTGGTCGAGTGGTGGAGGATTGTGGGGTTGAAGTAGTTGAGTGGGTGGTAGTGGGGCGACTGCGGATCTGTTGTGCGACGCGTCTGAACTGTGCTGCTAGTTGGCGTGATGAATGTGCTGGTGTGGACTGTTGCTGTTGAGGTACTGGTGGGGGAGGTGGAAGTGGCAGTGTTTTGGGTGTTGGTGTGTTGTGCTGTGAGTTTTGGGGGCCACTTTCACGTCGGTAATGCCAACGGTCTTCCTGTACCATTGAGTGGCTGCGCAAGATCACTGTCGTGGGTCGGGGTTTCCGACTGCTCTTGCTTTTGCTTCTGCTGTCATGGTGAGAGCGATGGCTGCTGGGAGTGGCAACATGCTCTCGTCGATGACGGCGTTCTGAGGATTTGTGATTGCTCCGGCTCCGGCTTCGGCTGTTGCGCCGGGAGCGTCGCCTTCTTGGCTTGGAGGTGTCCTCATGCCGATGGTGGCTGCGTGCGCGGTGATGGTGTCTGTGGTGGGATTTGTGGCGTCGGCGAGGCAAGGGGGAAGTCGGCTTGTGTGAATCCCCGGCTGGGTTGCCTGGTGTTGTGGTTGTTGTCGTGTCGGGTGGGTTGGTGTGGGCAGTGACAGTCGGAGTCGATGTGGATGGTGGTCGGGACGGTGGGGGTGGCGGAGAGAGGTTTGTGGTGTTGTCCGTGTGAGAAGGGGATGTGTGGGGTTGTGGTTGTGGTGGAATGTTGATGCTCTGTGTGGTGTTCTGTGCCGAAAATGTGGGGTGAGCAATTGGTGCTGTGGGAGGCTGTGCTGGGATTGGCTGCACGGCTGTGGGGCTGAGTGTTTGTGCAGCGGGAAAATAGTGTTGTGGCATGTGTGGCTGCATGATTTGCTGGGGTGGCTGTTGTTGCAGCAGTGGTGTAAATGGCATTGTTTGAGGCTGTGGTTGTGATGTGGGTTGTTGTGGGAGGAACATGGGATACTGCTGTGGGGGCATTGTTTGCCCACATGGGTTGTAGAATGTGGCTGGATTGCCCGTAGGATGGTCTGTAAGATGCCACTGTTGTTGAAATGTCTGTAGCGGCTGTGGTGTGGCCACCACGTTGGGTGGGAATGTCCCTGGGAAGGCGGTGCCTTGCTGCATCACTGTCGGAGGCTGATGTTGCGGATACCACATGATGGTGAAACGTAGTTGGTCGCACAAGCAATGCAAATCTGTGGCTGCCGAGGCCTTGTTGTCTTGAGAGAAGTCGAAGAAGCAAAGGAGAGGCCGATTACTTCCCGGAGGAAGCTGCAACCACTTGCATTAGACGAAAGTTACTGCATCTGCACTCATGTCAGAAACTCATGCCCTTGCATTCCCTGAGGAATAAAGAAGCGATCGAATAGGGGACAGACTAGCGAGGTAGCACCTGCTCACTAGCCGCAATTACCGCATTAGCCGACCGTTACTGCAACTGCGCTCATGTCAGACTCGCATGCGGGCATCAGAGAGAGAGAAAGTAATCATAAAGAGCATCGGGAGATCTGAACGGTCTGAACGAAAGTCTGAACATCCGGTTTATCACCGGTTTCCCATTCGGAGGGACACCACGGCGCCGTGACGGAAAGCCGCTGCTCAGGGGTCTCGGGACCCACGATAGTCACACTGACTGATTCGGCCAAGGGTACGAGTGCAAGAGGAAAAAGAGAGGCATGTTGTATTTGTTGCAAGCTCATGTCAGATTGCGGCAAACGTACAATCATAAAATTGTTTGTCTAATCCGGACACCACAGGGGGCCTGTCTCTGAACTAATCTTGGCACCACAGGGGGCTGCCATGCAGGTACGTGGAATCAGCGTCCTGATTCCATATCACCATGCTGAAGGAGCGTCTTCGTTGAGTGGTGACTCCGACAGCATGCACCACTCCCCTGCAAATGTGCTTGTGATTGACAACATGTGTTTCATTGAAAAATACTGTGAAAATGCAAGCGGAAAGGAGTGACCCTCTGCTCCCATGTGCTAGGGAGGTTCACACACACACACACACACACACTCTCTCTCTCTCTCTCTCTCTCTCTCTCTCTCTCTCTCTCTCTCTCTCTCTCTCTCTCTCTCTCTCTCTCTCTCTCTCTCTCTCTCTCTCTCTCTCTCTCTATAGGCATCCATCGCGCAGCCACTCATCATATGGTTGACCAGCACTGCTGGACGTCATCATTGGAAGGTCAACTTCCCGGGGGTCCAATACCTGTCTGGCCTCCAGGCTTATCAGTTCTGTTCTTTGCTAACCTGTATACACGACAACTCGGACTCTCACAAACTTGCAGATACAATGGTTGAGGTTTCTGGTTCTGTCATTGGCAAGCGTGTGAAACATAAACAGTACAAGTCCGAATCAATCCGGCCAGGTACGCACAAATTGAACAGGTTGTACAGTGTGAAACGGTTTAACCGGAGCAGAAAATGGAATTCGGATGCCACCTTGATGGAATTCGAAACATTGTACCTTGGGCCGTCTGCCGGTGCAGTCGAAAATACGATACTGCAGCAGGTACTTCGCAGTGTCGACGGGGACATCAGTCGTGCAGACGATGTGGAACTGCATTGACTGAAAGAATGTGCTTCTATCAGGCGGCACATGTACATCAAGTCGAAGAAGCCGTTGTGAATGGCATGGCAGGCCTGCCTCCGTGGCAGTACGTTGCATGGTTGCTACATCGCACTGAAAAGAAATGGCTAAAACGGTGCATGTCACATTGCAACATCTAGACATTGCAGTTACTGCATAGCAGTAAGCCGGACTTGACTTTATCAACGTTCGGCAGGCTGAGAGATAGATCGCGGTGCTTTCTGAATTAGGGGTGTTCGTACGGGGCATCGCCTTGAACAGATCCAAAACCAGCTTGGCTCGTTTGGTCTGTCTGACTTCAGCACATAAGGTGCGTGACCAATCTCTACAACAGAAATGTTGGGCTTTCGGCCAAAAATAGCTATAGCAATGAATGGCAGACTGAAGTCTGCCTTGTTGTGTCTTTAAATGATTGCCATTGACACAAAGTACGCCAGCAGGCTCGCTCGGCCTGGAATTCTTCACAGGCTTGGACCTCCGCTTAGTTCTGCGGCAGGGCGGAGTTGATGACAAAGAACTAAAAGAACTGAAAGGGGAAGGAGAAGAGGAAGAAGACGACGAAGAAGACCATGAGGAAGGCTCTTTGCGTCTGGTTCAACGCTTCTTGGTGTGGCACGTTTTTCGTCCGGTGCCTTTTTGAAGCCTTGGATCTGTGCCTGGTTCTTGCCTTGCAGAACCTGGGTGGATCAAAAGTGCCAGACGAAGACAATTCGCTGGAATTCGGGTCCATGGCACTGACCCCAAGAGGGGTACAACAAAAGCAATTTTACCTTGATCAGCTTGGCTGTTTCGGCGAGCACAGGCCTAAGCACGCAGAAAGAATGAACAGTGAAACCGAAGGCCACAGACCAAAAGGCTGTGGCAGAAGATTTTTGTGACAACACACATCGGCTCTTGCATGATGTAAGCGAATTAAACAGCTCGGCATCTGGAGGGCCAAGTGCTTTTCGCTGCATCTTCGATGCCAGGCCAACGGATACCCCAATCTGTGCCGTCACCCGTATCAAATGTAACAGGCCGTGGGGCTTGGGAGCCTTCGGAGGTCTTCATGTTCAGCTGGGCGCTGTGGGTGCTGGACAAGACCCACAGACGGTCGATGTGACCAGCTGCTTCCCTAATGGCCCGCCGTTTATCTCCTGATGGAGAATGAACGAGTGCATGAAATTTGCACAGATGGCCTTCATGAGCCGTGCTTGAGGACTTGCTCTTGTGGTGGGCATTTCCCAACAAGCCTCCGACTACCACACCTGCACTGTTTTTGGTGCTGTGGTGGAGCTTGGAAACAAAATCCAGCTTGGACAGTTCATATTGAACCTCCTGGGCCTCAGCACTGGAACGAAGAACTCTACCAATGGTAGGAATACCAACATGGCCTTCGGCCGTGGTGCCATGACCCCAACACTAATAGCACTTGGGACGTTCTTCAGATCCTGGCATGTGCTTGAGTGGGAATTCCCATACACGCAAGCTTCTTCAGGAATAGCAAAAGCCTCAGCATCATGCTGGAAGATCTCCTCATAGGGGATCTTGCTAGCCAGAATGGACTTTGCGAGAGTAACAATCTCCTTTTGCCCAGTAGGGATTACAGGAACGAACGGGTGCTCTCCGAACCTTGACAAAAGAAACCGAGTTACTTCCTCAACTTGTGCAGCTGGGATTCTGGCGATCGGCAATGAATGTTGCCTGGCAAACACTTGTCGATCTGCAAAATGTCGCAGCTGGCTGTGTGGCAGTATTGGCCACCGATGCAGCTTGTTGATGGTCAATTAGTTCTCAAGATAATGCAACACAAAGAACATGTAAGCCAACAGATGAGGAGTCAGGCCCTCCGGATAGTGATCCGTAGCATTGCGGCCTTTGGCTCGCTGTGCTATTTGATCTCGTAGCTGCTCGTAGGTGCTACGGTTTGAAAACGAGGTTTCAACAATGGTGGGTATGTCGGTGATCCAGCATCGTTTGAAGCTGGACTTCGACCTTTTCGAGGAGTCTTCGGGTGTCCTGTCTTGGACAGCAAATCAACCGAGAGCACTGAGCAGCCTGTAAGCTGCTGGTATTCTTGGACGATCAGTCAGACTGATCTTAAAATTTGTCCTCGAGGTACAGCGTTGAAGAATCCAAGCAAATCATCCTTCCACTCTGTATCGAGCTCAGCACTGGGTTTGGCCCAGTGGTTGTGGAACGATTTCCACCATTGTGTCATACTTTGCATGCCAGGACTGTCAGAGTCAGAGTATGAAGTCTTGACATTGACAGTCAAAGCGATGGATGCCAGCTCCAACAATTTGCTGCAAAGCGATCCTGCATATGAGATTATGGTACGGCCTTTCGTGAACTGTTTGTTCCGTTTCAGGAAGACCGCTCCCTTAGGCAAGTTCGCATGCTTGGCAATGCTCCAGGAATACCGTTTGGAGAGGCTCGCCGGAATTTCATTCACCGCTCCAGCCCAGCACACAAGAAGGCCTTGATGGGATCGACCCGAACTAGGTGAGGGCTGTGCGTGTTGTTGTGTGACAGTCCGTGACTGCATGTGCAGACGTCTGTATGCGCCTTGCAAGTGACAGTGCGTTGCGCTCTTCAGGAGGTTGGGTTTAGGCAGGTTTCAGGCAGTGAGGACTCTGTGAGTCAGTTGCCAAATGGTTGTAGAGTGTTCAAGTATGTCTCTTGGGTCAGTCAAGCACTTTTATGCTGCAGCCCGATTTAATCCGGGCATGTGTATGTAAACGCCTGGACATGTTGTCGGCTCGTGAGCGGGGGGTCCCAGTTACTCATGCTCGGACCAACGAAGACCATGAGTAGCAGACGTGTAGACGTACTTGTTAAGTGGAGTACCTGGGTGGCTGGGTCCGCAGCTGGTATCTTCAACAGGGACAGAACCCAACGTGTTACATGTTACTGTCAACATTGCACTTCGCACACAGCAGCATAGGCCATTCCTTGTGTCCGGCAGGACGACGAACACACTTTCAACGGGATAGCTGCTTGCCTTCTTCGAGTAGCTGCGAGATCATTTTTTATAGCAGGGGGTGCCATGAGAACAAGCGTGCTGGCACCAACGAAGATTGCTCTTGCTTCTCGCGATGGGTCCGTGCACGCACGAACCTGTACCTGCCATTCAGCTTGTGACGTATGATCGTACAAGCCTTGCCCGGTGCCATTTCTATTCTGATGCTCTCATTTAAGTTAATTTTGTGTGTGTGTGTGTCTTTGTGTGTGTGTGTGTTTTGTTTTGCCAAACAGTACCTGTAAGGGGCCGGAGCTTCCAAGTTGCACCCAACGATCCAGGATTCGGTGCAAACCGCATCTGATCGTTAGCCTCTTGCACAAGCCGAACATAGCATAAGCAGCTTTTCCTTGACAATCAAGTGTCGTAGCAGCGGACGGTCTGATGGCCTGTCGACGTCACAGTCGTAAGGCCGTGGTTGTAAGCCTTGTAACGATTCGGTCTTTTCGAGAGGGGCTAGCCCCCAACGAAGCTGCGAGGTGACGCCTGCGGAGCCACCGGCGCCAGACGATGCCCCTGAGCAGGCCGAGCTTGTGGCCCTAAACTCAGAGTGTGCAGTTTTGAGCTTATATATGAGCCGAGAAAACCTCTGGAAAACGTTACGATCTGAGGCCGCGGAGTTCCGGAAAATGATGCAGGACTGGAGCCATCCGAGTCCCTACTGGTTCGAGGAACACGATCTCCGACCTACGGGTTTGTGGTCGTCCCTGACGGCGAGCGAGGCTGACGGAGCAATAGCTCTTCAACAAGGCCAAGGTGTTCGATTGAGTGCCGCAGCCGTTGAGCATTTTTCGACACTCTTGGAGAAGACGCAGCTGTCATCCATGCCGAAGATCATCATTCTTGAGGTGCTCTCGAGACTCCGAGGTGTCGTGAGGAGGCAAGTCGAGGATGAACAATTGCTGTTCTACTTGCTTTACCCGTGGGCTTGGTTTTCTGAGTCCATGGGCCGTGGCCTGAAGCTGCCTTACGGCAGGGACAAGGTGCATGCGATGCTGGCAGAGATGGGACGCATGGGAGGCAAGCCCACTGAGTCTCAGGTGTCGCCACCGTTTAGAGGGTTCTTCGTTGAGTGGATGCCTCTCAAGGCGGGAACACAGCGGCCGGAAGGCCCGTACATTCCGTTGGCACCGACACCTGCTGCTTTACCTGCGCAGACGCCAATTACGCCCGAACCAGCAAAAGTGGCCCGTACACCCGTGCCAGTGCCCGCGGCTGCCAGTGCTCCCAGAGGTTTTTGCAAGTATTGGCTCCCGGAACCGGTTTTCAAGTCAAGACAAGACCTGCGAGAGCTTATTACAGGACCTGGTGGCTCTCATTTCGCGCATATACTCAGAAAGTATCCCAACGTGGACCTGCGAGTTGAAGGTCAAAATTCTCTGAGTGTACCGCCTGCTCACCGGCTGCACGTGTCTATGAGCAGCGAGGATTCAGAGGTCTTCGAGAGTGCTTCGGCTGATGTCTTGGATTTGGTGGAGACCGTTTGCGACATGGTCGGCGAGGAGCTGCAGATGGGCGAGGAGCGACAACATACACATGTTGCAGGTGCATTCTCGATCCTTCGACAATCGTTCATATGTTGCGAAAAGGTTTCTCTCCGTTCTCTCGCAACTTGCTTGCGCAGGAAGAGGTGGACAAGTTGATCTCTCAGGTCCGTGCAGAGAAGTACTTCGAGGCGCATGGCATTCGCACTCCGCTTCCGACAGCACGCCCCACGGCCGCGGCAGCCAACGCAGAAGCAGAGTTCGAATTTGTGGATGATGAGATGGCACCTTGTACTGCACAAGTGTATGCCGACGTGGCACTGAGCCTGCTTGTGCCCATGTGATATTGTGACAACGTGTTCATTGTTAGTTACCTGTACGAAGGAATTTGTGCATGCCAGCCTTCTCTCCTTGTTCGTGGGATTCATGCTTGTATCCACTCTGTCATTCTGTTTGCCTCCGCTCCCTCCCTCCCTCTTCATCGGTGGGTTGCTAGGTGCGGCACTGCCTGCAGTGTCCAGTTCTGGATCTCCCACCTCAGGAGCTCGAGGATCAAGATGACGACGACGATGCCGATACGGAAGACGAAGATGCAAGAACTGAAGCGTCTGATGGCATGTCAGATGTGACAGAAGCAGACGGTGAGGTTCCGAAGACCGTCTTCGACGACATTTGAGAGTGTGAGGATCTTCTTTCACTCTGTCGCTCTGAAGTCCCCAAATTTCACTGCCCTCGGATCCGATCCTGGCACGAAAAGCCCAGCTGGGGATGCTACGGGATGCTCTTGAGATGAGCCAGCAACATCTGACGCAACTAGCCTGGCCTAGCGGCTGCTTCCCTATTCCCTGGTGCAGGATGGAGGTCTAAGGGAGCTCCTGGCCTTGCTCCAGAACTGCGATGTCCACCTGCGAACCCTGAACCTCAACGCGAATCGCCTCACCGAGGCGCCCAGGACCCAGCAGAGTTGCAAGCGCCTGCAGAAAGCTGCGCCTTCTTGCGCCTTTTCTCGCAGATCCGAGGTCCCTTGTCGCCATCTCTGATCTCATCTCAAAGTCGCGCTTGCCGATCTCGGCGGCTGCGGCCTCTGGGTCTTCAGGTCTTGGTGGCACTCCGAGCTAACATTGTCTCTCAGAGGTGCTGATGGAGAACAACAGGGTCCAGGCCAGGCAGGGACCAACACTTCCGGCTTTCGCTGTGTTGTCGACGCTGAGGGCTCGTACGGCTTGATGAACCTGGTACGGGCTCTGAAGAGCAATGCCCAGAGCCCAGCACAAAGCCTTAAAGCCGTGGGATTGCAGGGAGACTGCATGGCCCGGTATGCCCATGGAGGCCCAGTACCCCATTTTGAGGGAGGACACCGGGCGCTACACTCCGCTGATGCTTCATTTAGCACCGGCCCCACATGCATGGGCCACAGGGCCCAGCGTCTGCTGAAACGTCTGTACAGGCTGGCAACATGATCGAGCGTCCAATGCAAGTTACGCAGCTTGTGAAAGAAGCCTTTGACAATCGATTCCCTTCCACATCCGAGGCGCAACAGAGTCGCAACCTCCAGCAGCGAAAGCTCTTCTCCCCGTGCAGCTGTGCAGGAGAGGCAGTACTGGGAGGTGAAGCAGCAATGCCCCCCTTTGCAGTTGCCGAGAACTGAGAATGTCCTTCCCACCAGATTCTTGAGTGACCTCTTTCGGCACGAGGCCCATGTTTGAGAAACAAGAGACCTCGGCTTGGCAGTGAAGTATCGACATCACAGCGCAGACGGACTGCGTCATGAGTCTCACACGATTCTAGAGAAACAGAGGGAGCTGGCCGATGTTGCCGATGCCGCATGTGCCGAGTTCGCTTCAAAGAGCAGCGACCGGAGCCGCGCGCTGCCGGCTCTCAAAGAGTCCAAAAGAGCAATGCCGGCTCCAGCAGATGTGATGGGTAGGATATGGTGAGATGGGTGTTTTTTTAATCGAAAGGCATGTCTCCAAGTCCAAGTACCCACTCTTACTACAAGTACTGTCATTGTTATGATAGGCAGCGACGCCATGGTCGAAGAACTGAACCCCAAAAGGTCTGCTCAGCCTCGATGGCTGCAGGCATGGCGACACTCCTCGGGTGGCAAACCAAATTGAATCTCGGAGGCATCTCAGAACACAGCCTTGATGCATCAATACCGCCCTGCTTCGTGGCGTGGTGTGATCAGGCAGTCTCGGGGCCAGCATAACCGAGAAGCTTTGCAGACAGCTTCGACTGCAGCCTTTTCCTTGGCAAGCGAGCCAGATGGGCATTCTAGTGATGGGCCACTCGCTGTGAATACCAGCTGCTACAAGTCCGTGTGAACGGCGGCTTTGGCAGCGGCTCTTTGCCCTGGCCGTCTTTCGGCCGCGAGCTGTGAAGGCCCCTGCTGGTGCTGCATTCAGTTCTTGAAGCTTTGGCCTGATTGTCTACTTCACCTTCGTTCTGAACTACGAGTTGCTGGGCATCCCCGCACTCTATGCCATATGCTATGATTCGCAATCCGAGCCTTGGCCTCTTGCGTGCAGCCGGAACGCCTGCCCACAGGAAGCTGGGCAGCTGAGCTATCGACATACAAGTCGCGACTGTGGCTGAGGTCACTTTCAGCTTCGTCGTCTTCCCAGGCACCTGTGGGATGGAAAGGATTGCCTGAGGCGTCACATCTCTTTCGGCTATCGCCTGCCAGCCGGCCGTGGCACTGCTTCCACTGCTTGAGATGGCAAAGAGCACCGACTCAGGTAAGGCAAGTCGCAAGGGCAGCAGCATGGAGCGAGCATATGCTGCGACTAGTTGTTTTGCGTTTTCCCTTCTGGCGTCAGCAAGGAACACCCTTAGATACTTGTGTAATGTGTCCCGGTTCACATACCCATTTCTGATCTTGCGACCTCGTCAACATAACAGTCACTATCAGACTATGTGCTTGGGGCCTCTGATCGCCTTCATTGTGGAAGGCTGCCCCCTGCCCCCGCGCAGGAATTGAATTTCTTCACACTGCACCGAACGAAATTTGACTGCGCCCGAAGGGGACGTGTACGACAAAATAGAAAGGGGTGGCTCAAGCCCGAAAGTTTAGCCGAATGAGTTTCTACCTTCATGCAGCATTCTATGTCCTGGCTCCTGTGGCTATTTCGGTAGCCGTTGGGGTCTCCCCCAAGACGTAGGTTCTTGTTAGTTGGAGGGTTGGGCCTACAGGATTTTATTTCGACCCGGGTTCCCGACCCCACGAGCGTAGTCTGGATGTGCACAGGCGTATTCTGTGGAAAATCAAAGCCTGCGGTCCCGAGCTTGGGGTTGGGCTTGTACAAGAGGATTCTGTTTCTTGGCTTGGGTTCTGCACAGACTGGAACACCCAGACATAGGTGCTCTGGGAGATCATGTTTGTTTCAGAGTTCTGGAATGCGTCTGCGAACACGCACGCGAACTTCAGGCCCGCAGCATTATGTTTCGTCATGTGTTCGGTGCACACGACAACCCATGCATGTTCCGAAATCGGCGATCTGTCAGGGTTCAACCCTTGCGAAACATTCCTATTGACTGTGTTGACGTGCAGGTTGAAGGCATCAGGGTATGCCAGCGTCATGCTCCCACTCTTCTAAGCAGTGTCACAAGAAACCGTTCCTGGTTCGGAACATGCATGTGATCGTTCGGGGAATGACTCTTGTACCTGTGCGTGACATGAGAGTTGGAATTGCGTTGTCCTTGGCTCAGCGTTTTGTGCCATTTGGCAACACCGTGTGGAAGCAAATTGGAGACACTTCAATAGGTGGTGTTTGCTCAACGTCTTGTGCTGATGCTTGCCTTGCGTTGGCTCCGTTGAAAAGGCGTCGCTCGACAATCATGTTTTGCGGTTCCAGCATGGCATAGCATGGCTATATGCCGGGTCAGTTGAGTTGACAAGAAGTTGCTGCTTGCAAGCGCTACGTTGATTAGATTTACAACAATCAGCAGATTGTTGTGCCGCTCGTGCTTGTCGCGTGCTGCATGCTTCATTTATCCTTCCTGGATCAATTGGGAAGAGACTCGGGCACGTCTTTGCACCATGACTGGCTTGACGTTACACTGTGCGCGTCCCCGGCTGGGATAGAAGTTCTTCGCAAAGTTGGGGATGTTGGGTTCCTTGTAGGCCAGGTTGAGCAACCCGAGAAGTTTTTGCCTCCCGCCCTTCCTTAGTAGACCTCATTTGTAATGTTGAAGTCCTGCACTCCTGTGTGGCCTCCCGCCTTTCGGGCTGGCAGCAGCTTCAGCTCACGTCCGAGGCACTTGTGCAAGTCATCGTTCAAGTGGCTTTGTGGCTATGCTACAGCTACCCTCCGCACTTCATCTTTAGAATGCGGGCACATCAACAGCACATGCCTCATGTTGCACGCATTGTTCGCCTCATCGATCGTCATTTCCTTTCCTACTGAGTTTCTTTGTTTCACCGCAGTACTCGGCACTTCAGCGTTTGTTTGTAGTTTAGGGGCTTTAGCTTTTGGTGTTGCTCAGGGAGATGGGGAAGCCGTGGAGCCATGGTGGAAAAGGTCACCGCCACGCTTCCAAGAGAACCAGCAGCTTGCCACTTTGGGACCAATGCTTACGGCAGCTGGATTCGGCCAACCCCAAACAGGCCCTCCGGCGTGCTTCCTGCAACTCCCAGCCCCTTGGCATGTCGCCTGTGCCTATGGGGCCTTCGCCAGCGGTTCCAAATCCGCAGTGGCACTGCCGCAAACGTCTCAGTTGTTCATTACGCAGACAGCTAGCTCCCTGGCAGTTTCAGACTTCGGCTCTTACACACGGCGGGGCTCCCACAGAACTGCCAACGCAAGGGCCGAATCCGATCACATCTGCTATGGTTTCGATGACGACTGCTGTGTAAAAGCTTGTCAATCACTTCTCCCCCTCGGAGGCTTCCACTGAAGAAAAATCATCCCAGATGAAAGGAGATGATGCGGAAGACAAGGCTGTGCAAAAAGCCTTGCAAGGCGAGCCTAGTGGCTTGCTACGTGATTTGTTGAAGGTTGCACGGGACCGCAACAAAAGTGACTTGTGTAACAGTGGTTCTCAGAAACGCGTCACTCCAAAGACAAAGCTCGCAGCAAACGCTCTGCGCATGTGGATCTCAATATGGATGCTCTGACGGCCATTGTTGGGTCCATTTTGGAGCCACAATGGGAGCCAGTGGAAGATGCAGATTGTGACGAGCAGACAGCGGATGTGAAGATTCAGATCGTGACGAAACTCCAGCAAGCCATGGGGAATGGGGAGATCTCTCTTGCGGCGCCGAAGAAGCGCGCGTGCAAGACATCGTGACTAGGGACACTCCGCTGGTGTCTTTATGTTGGGCTGGTGTCTACAGGATGTGAAGTCTGTTGCTGAATTTGTTACATTTTGTTGTGGCTTCTTTGCACAGCAGGTGTTGGATCTGAGCCAACTTCGAAAGAGCTGCTTGATCCACAAGCTTCTGTCTTCGACCGACAAATTATGGGGAGGATCCAACGTGCAATCCGCAAGTTCCTGTGACTGCCACCCTCCCATGTGTTGTCAGATGCTTGAGACAACTTCGCAGAATGCTGAGTCTCACAATGCCGTGTACCATACCGTACCCATGTATGCTAGTGAGGATACTCACAAACATGAGCCACTGTTTCCAAGTGGAAGCAACTTTTCGGTGCCTGGCGATGCTGATGGAATTAGTGTTGCAGTCATGTCTACTCGCTGGGCCTTTATTGGATGTTTCATGATTTGGGCCCTGACATCTTGGTGGCACAGAAGACCAAGGTAGCATTCTGTTGCCCGCAATGTGATTGTTCATGCCCAAACATGTAGATGTGCAGCGAGGCGCTCAAGGCCAAGTCTCAACGAAGTGGTTGTTGTTAAAATTCTTGCTGTTGGCGAAGTTGTTCCCGACGTCTTTGTGTGGGGTGCTTACTTTTGAGGCTCTCGCCTCCTTCTCCTCCGCTTCCTCCTCCTCCTCCTCCTCCGCACCACGCACCACACCTCCCCCCTCTTCCTCGCTCATCACTCACACTGTATACTCATTCACATTGTAACACACTCACCACGTGACACACTCACCACGCGACACACGCTCTGTTGGAGGCGACCATGCACCTTGCGGAAGACTGATAATACTGTAAACACATTCACCACGCGACACACCCTCTATTGGATGCGACCACCCTCCGGAAGACTGTAAATGCGACTAAGACATACTAAGACTGTAAACGCGACTAAACGCCCTCTCTATAGAGGGCTTGTTGGATGCCGCGCGCGCTTCGGGGCGCGCACCCTCTGGAAGACTGTAAACGCGACTACACGCCATTAAATGCCATAGAGGGCTCTGTTGGATGCCGCGAGCGCTTGGGGGCCCTTTTTCTTGGGCGCTCCGTTGGATGCCGCACGCGCGTGGGAGCCCCCACCGTCCGGAAGGCTGTAAACGCCACTTAACGCTCTCTTCACAGCGTTCTGTTGGATGCCGCGAGCTCCGGAAAATAGTAAATGCCACTAAACGCCCTCTCCAGAGCGTTCGGTTGGATGCCACGTGCGCTTGGGCCCCCCACCCTTTGTGGAAGAAGGCTGTAAACGCCATTAAACGCCCCCACGCCACTAAACGCCTTCTCCAGAGCGTTCGGTTGGATGCCACGCGCGCTTGGGGGCCCCCATTCTGGATGAGTGCTGAAACGCCACTACATGCTCTCTTCCGTTGGAGGCCGTGCGCGCTTGGGGGCTCCCACCCTGCGAGGCAGGCTGGCGGCCCGGTGCAGGGTTTCTTGAGCTGCGCACATGGCGAGCACCGGCACAGCCGGGTAGCGATGGGCGCCGACACTCGGCAAAGTTGTCGAGCTAGCCGAGCCGATGCTGCCATCACGTACTTCTGCCGCTACAAAGTTCTTCGGCGAACGGAAAAAGGCGTGAGGAAAACGAAAAATATAATAAACACATCGAAATTCGTTGATTGTCATAAAATGCGCAGATTGCGCCGGCATTCGCGGAATTGCGTTCATAAACTTGATATTGAACTCTGAGGATAAGGCCTTGAATGATGGCGCGCCCTGATGCGTAAAGAAGAACCCTGACAAATCTTGATCTCCGAGGGTGGGGCCGTGGACTGGTGGGGTGCCCTTAATTTGTAAATCAGAACCTTTACAGATCTTGAGTTGGACTGATGGAGCGCCCCTGATCCTTAAATCAAAACTGTTATAGATCCTGAGTCCCGAGCGGGGGCTTGCACTGATGGCCTGCCCCTGATTTTTCATTCAGAACTCTTAGTAGCTCTTGAACTCCGAGGATACGGCCTCGATGGCGGGCCCCTGAATTTTAAGTCAGAGTTTTCAATGATGTTGAACTCCGAGGATAAGGCTGATAAGGCTTTAGACTGATGGAGCTCCCCTGCTTTTTAAATCAGAACTCTCATAGATCTTGAATTCCGAGGGTGGGGCCTAGGATTAAGGGAACGCCCTATTTTTTCAAACCAGAACTTTTATAGATTTGAACTCTGAGGATAGGGCCTTGGACTGATGGAGCGCCTCTGGTGTTTAGATCAGAACTCTTCTAAATCTCGAACTCCGAAGGTGGGGCCTTGGACTGATCTGTGCACCTGGTTTTTAAATCAAAACATTTACAAACCTTGAATTCCGAGGGTGGAGCCTTTGACTGATTGGGCTCCGCTGATATCGAAATCAGACTTCTTAAGGACCTTGGAGTGATGGGGCGCCCGTGATTTTTAAATTCTTATAGATCTTGAACTCCGAAGATAAGACCTTGGACTGATGGAGCGCCCCTGATTTTTAAATCAGAATTCTTATACATCTTGAACTCTGCGGATAGGGCCTTGGACTGATGGAGTGCCCCTGGTGTTTAGATCAGAACTCTATTGTTTTTCGAACGTGCAGGGCACAGGTGTCTGTTGCCCGTCAGCACCGATTGCTTTCTAATTGTTTAATTCCTTTAAGGATTTTAAGGGATTGTAGTTCAGCATGCCTTTTAGGAAGGGGTTCGTGCACGAGGCGCTTCCAGTTCTCACGATTCTGGGAGTACGGATGCACTGTCCTGAATAAAGGAATGTTGTCCATACGGACGAGTGAGCTGGAACTATGTGCCGCACATATCTGTTGTAGCATAGGGATGTTAAAGAAGGAGTTGTGTATGTCAGAATGTTTTGGCGGAGCGTCGGACTGCATAAAGGATATGCGGTGCTATGCCTCCGTGAGACATGATTCCGCCCAATGTGGGTGGGGGCGGCCGGGTCTATTTGGGGAGAGACCATGGCGGTACGCGTGTGACCCCACTTGGTATTCCAGCGTTTGCATGTGGCGATAGAGGTGACCTTATAATTGAAGCCGCTGTTGAGAGTAAAGTTGAGAAGGTGTAGGAATGTGGTTGGTATCATATGCTAGTCCTGCAGGACAGTCCTGCTACGTGTTCATTGGAACAATCTGCGTTTGTAGGGTCAAGGACCCGAAGGAAAAGACGACTTTACTTTGAAGACTATGTGAAGAGACTCAAAATGTACCGTGTTCATGTTTTGACATTGAGAAGGAGACGTATGCGAGAATAGAGAGTACGATGCACCGATATACTGTAAGATTCCAGGAGGGGGGGAGGGCGGAGTGACAGAGGAGAAGGCGCAGAAGCTTGGACGCTGAGACTGCCTGAGAGAGAGACCCGAAAAGTTTAAGTTTTTGCGACCTGAGGAAAGAGAATCTAGATATACTCCTAAATACTTGTCCTCGTCAGATAAAGGAACAGGAGAGAGATCATAGTTGAAACCAGAGCAATGCCTGAGATCACATGGATTTGCCCATGACGGCGCGTAGTAGATGTGCTGGTTGGAGTGTATACGAAGATGTTCGCATTTCTCTTCATTGATTGTCAGGCCCCTCTTGGATGAAAAAGACGATTGAGTTGTTTGCGGAACAAGAAAGTAAAACAGTGTCGTCCGCATACTCCAGGTCCCAAAGAGGAGAAGGTACATGAACCATTCCAGAGATTTCCCCATAATGAAATCATAACTCTTTTCCACATCAAAAAAGAGATGCGTTAAAACAAGACCGAAGAGATAAGGGGAGAGTGGACAGCCTTGTCGGAGGCCCTTGGTCTGTGTATGACGGGCCTATCTCGGAGAAGAGTTCCTTACCACAAATGATGGATTCATGATAACATGCCCTCGGATTCCGGCGTGTGAGAGGGCGGCACTGATGGCCGTGAACGTAAATGAGTCAAAGGCCTTACTCCAATCCAAAAGCAGTGCGTAGAAAGGAGTATTTTGTCTTACAAAGATTTCAATAAGTCGACGCTGACGTGTATGGGCTGGGTGGTGGAACGACTTTTACGAAATCCATATTGAGTGTCCCGAATACGGGAGTCGGCGTAGCGTTCTACACGGCTTTGTAACATAGAGAAAGAGAGCGAATATCTTTTGGATGATTCTTAACTAGCATCACTACCTCGGAGAACAACCAAGAATTTGGAATGGAGCACGTGGTGTAGCATTGGTTATAGTGATCCCGGAGATATAGCTTCAGTACGAATGGCGCGTGTTTGTAGATTTTCCCGGGAATATCATTCGGGCCGGGAGCTGTACGTGGCTCAATTTTACGCAGAGCATTATCCAACTCCTGCATAGTAAACGGAGAATGTATAGAATCAGAGGTTGGTTGTGCGGAGGAAGTGGGACCGGTGGAGTTTGAGGCGAGAACCAAATTTCGCTGGCCAAATAGCCTGCAAAATGTTTTGCTCATGATCGTTGAGTGGAGGAAACAAGCCTGCCTTGGGTGTTGCACGGCTCAAAGCCGGAGCGGATCTGTCTAGCGTGTGTCCATTGCTGTACGGAGCTTCCATGGACGTCTGAAAGGAGATTGTTTGCTATGAAAGCCTGCCGGGAATAAAGTTGGCATGAATTTTCGGTGCTTGCCCGAAAACTTCTCTCAAGCTCCTTTTCTTCTTTAGGGTTGCATGTCCGGTGCTCTGCCTTGGTGGGCCGTCCTCGGCTATTTCGTGTGGAGCGACCTGCGGAGGCCTTCGGTTTCAGAGCTCGCATCGCACGAGGTGACTCTTCTGCGAAGTGAGGTTCAAACTCTGCGCAAAGTCCTGGAGGAAGCACGGCGGGACACACCGGAATTGGAGAGAGTTAAGTGGTGGTTGGATTTGTTTGGCAAGCTTTACTTTCTTGGGGACTCTTGGTCAGCTCTTGGTGGTAGTCCTTTGCTTGGGTTTTTCTTGGGTCCGAAAGCGCATTGCACCGCGACAACCAGAGCTGCCTCAACCGGCTCTGCCGTCAGCACCTTTGTCTGAGAGCCCGCCTTCTTCAGTCCTTTCGACTCCGGCCTCTAGTACCATAAGGGCGAGACCCCTCCGGCCATTAGGCCTGAGAGGCAAGATATTTCTGACAAGCGAAGCCACTCGGCATGATAGGAGAAGAAATTTCCTAGGCCCTCCGCCACGCTCTCGTGAAACTCTTTGGCAGCTCGGACACCAGTGAGAGGGAGGGGAGTGCATCAAAGCAACGGCCGCTGAGAGCTCCAGCTTTCTCTTACCACTCGCATCCTTCTGATCACCCAAAAGACGAACATCTCCCAACTCCCTGCCTCTCTCGGCTCGCCAGTCTGCCAATCCGCTTGCCAGGATCCGCTCGACGAACAACTCCTCGCCATCGATGAGCACCACACGCTTGGTCGCAAAAGCAAAGCCCGTGGCCTCGTCCTCCAAGAGCATGGCATCCACCGCCGTGCCAAAGTTCCGGTGCCCCGAATCCGATACCACCCACATGACGGCATCTAGCTCCTCTACTTCCCCTTCTCCTAAGACCCTCGCCATAATACGAGCCCTTCTCTTGAACTGCTGAAGAAGCATGAAGAAGTGGAAGGCCTATGGGGTCATGGGCATAGATCTCGTTGAGGATGTCATTCGGGAACGGGGCTCGGCGATCAAGGACTCGATGGCGAAGAACCGTTAAGTCATGCCTCTCCAGGTCATGGTCCGGGGTAAGAGTGATCCCAGTTCCCCTGAGGCTGCTTCACTCCTACGACCAGGTGGACGTCAGCGCTTTGGCTGGAGGTGAGACGCTTCCGCTGGATTATCCAGACAGATCTGGCGGTAGAACGATCGCCGGCTCAGCTAGATTACTCTGGCTTGGACATTGTGGCTGGCACAGCGACTTTGCCGGATGGAAGGGCCGCAACAAGCAAGTTCACGGAGTGGGTCAGCAGTCGGATGAAAGAGCGAGCGGCGATCTGGAAGCAGGAGCGCCTATTCAAGGCGGAGCGGAAGGGTCGCGGCTACTTGGGACGAGGGGCAGGACACTTCGGAAGATGAGGACACCGGTGGCAAGGGCAGAAAGAAGAAGAAAAAGAAGAAAGGGAAGGGCGACCAAGGCGCAGGTGGCACATCCAGCGGCCCATCCGGGGCCGCGCCGAGAACTTGATCGCGACTTGGTCGGCGAGGCCGAGCTGGGGGAACTTCCTGGCCTCGCGGATGTTACCAGCAAATGCATGGTCCGACTTCGGAATTCGGAAGCGGTCGAAGGACCGTAAACATGGGGAGCCATTTCCTTTGCCTCGACTCTCAGGTCATCGGCGGAGGGAGTCGGCTTCTTCTTCACTGGCACGGCGGGTGGATGGCGCATTAATGGCCCTGAACGACCTCGCCGCAGTACCTTTTTCAGCAGCAGACAGCCATTTGCCGTTAACGCAGTCCCAAGAGTGGATCACGAATGACGTTTGGCGGCGAGTGGAAAAATTCGAAGATCAACCCCTGGATCTTGAGGAACAGGCGGTACTCTCCGGTTTGGCCTCCAAGGCCAACCTCTACACGGGGGAGGCTGCGCACCTAGCCGACTTCGACATGCAAAGAATCAGGATTTTGCAAAGCCGGCCCGTTCTTCCTGCTCGAGGCCTTTTACCTGATCAAGCCGGGGTGTTCCTGGACCACTTTGGCGAGCTCATCGAAAAGTCCGCTTCGGAGTTGGAGGCCGATTGGGATCATCAAGAGGTGGTGGAACCTTATTGGGAGCCCCGTCTCCGGCGTGATCGAGGCCTTCGTTACGAGTTCTATGCGGCACTGGCCCGAGCCGGGCTATTGACCTTCAGGCGTCGGCGCAAAGGCCGCGTAGGATTCTTCACCGTGAAAAAGAAGGATGGCTGGCTACGGCTCATCGTGGACGCCAGGGTTGCTAATGCTCATCATCGTCGGCCACCAACGACTAGACTGTCCACCGCATCGGGCTTTGCAGACCTGGACTTTGTGATGGATGCCATGGGTGGTCAAGGTCCGGTGGTAGAGCTCTCGGCTCCGGCTTTGTCGGCGGGTGACGTGGGAGACTGCTTCTATAACTTCTCGTTGGAGAGCTTGGGGAGCTGGTTTTGCACGGACGACCACGAGACAGTGGGCGAGCTTAGGAGGCTAGGCTTTGAAATCGGTCCGCTCTTCGACGACTGTTTGCAAGACTTCGTAGAGCCAGCCGATGACGAGGTCGTTTTCTTCGCCTTTCGTGGTACGTGTATGGGTTGGAGCTGGGCTTTGTTCTTCGCCAACTCCATAGCTGCTCACCAGAGCTCGTTGGGCAGTGGACTCGGCGTGAGGGCCGACTCATCTTAGATAAGCGGCCTGCCCCCGCCCCACCATGTCACCAGGCTCTCCGGCCATCGGCGTCTATGTGGACACTGTGAACGTGGTGGGCGTTGGGGCTACGGAGGTGAACGCAATCATGGACTCTGTCGCCGACCGTTTTGAGCAGCTGGGCATCCCCTTCGTGGTGACCGATCGGGCGGGTGCTTCTTAGAGACACTCGGCCTGGAGTTTGATTTCTCGCAAGGATGTGCGGTTCGGAACACCCGGCTTCGTGCCTGGAGACTGTGGTTGGCTACCCGGGGCATGGCAAAACGGCAGCGACTTTCAGGGGAGCTAGTGCGAGTTTGGCTGGGGCATGTGAATTTTTACTTTGCCATCGCGCGGCCCTGCCTATCAGTGCTGTCTTCGTGCTACCGATTCGCTTCACAGAATCTGGGCCGCAGGGCTGTGGTTTGGCCAAATGTTCGTAAGGAACTTCGCGAAGTGATGGGATTAATCTTCATGGTGGAACACGACCTCCTCTCCGAGCGCTCCCCTCTGGTGCACCTTGGCGACTCCTCTATGTTCGGCTTCTCTCTGATGTCTACCGTGGCGACCGACGCGGAGATCAAGAGGGAGTTGGAGGTGAAGGAGAAGTGGGGGTTCATACAGGGGCGGAGTGTGGATGTAAAGCCGAGCGAGGGTGGCCCACTCCATCAGGACTTTGTGGGGCATCAGGCCGTGACCACGGCGGCTACTCGGACCAAATACGCCCAGAGCTTGGTTCACAAGTTGGAAGAAACAGGCGCCGCACGTTTGCGACAGCAGCAGTGTCAGCTGTTTGGTCCTCCAAAGTCGGTGGAGCCGACCTTGATGGAGGCCATACGGCATCCTCCAGTTTCCAGTGGTTGGCATACGCCCGCCCGTTGGACTCTGATTCAGGCTGCACCTTGGAAGGACCAAACCGAGCACATAAATCCAAAAGAAGCTCGAGTCTGCCTTATGGGGCTTCGGAGGTGGAGTCGATCATCAACCCACTTCGGGAAGATAGTCTTCTCTATGTCCGACAACATGGTTTCGGTTTTGGCTTTTGGGAAGGGTAGATCTTTTTCTGCTAGTCTGAAGCGGCTGGTGCGCCGTGCGTGTGCATATCTTGTCGGATGCCGCATGTGTTGGAGACTCCGCCATATCCGGACGCAATACAACCCAGCAGACAGACCATCAAGAGTCTTTGATCCTCAACCTCAGCCTTCCCTGCCAATTGATTGTCCTCCACCCCTTTGTGGCCATCGTGTCATGTCCTCTTTTGAGCAAGGCCGTGGAGACGATCAGTTTGGCCGAGACGGCCGAGGCACCCAGGAGTTTTACGGAGAGGAGGCTTGGGAACTGTTTTCAGGTTCGGGCAACTTAACCAAGCAGTTGGTACGTCGTGGGATTCGCATGCTTTGCCTGCTTGATGTCTTGCACGGTGCTCACCATGACCTGACACACCCGGCAGTGCAGCGAGTCGTGATTGATCGCATTAAATGTGGACGCCTGTGGTATGTGCATCTGGGTACCCCTTGTATTGTCTGGAGCATAGCGCCGAGGCTCAAAGAGCGCAGCGGCGTTCAGCTGACGACGTTTACGGCCAGAGTGGCGTGGTTGTGATTAGACAGGGGCATAGGCTTTTCTGTCGAGAACCCTCGGAGCTCTAGAATCTGGGAATTTGGACCGATCAAAGCCCTGCTTCGTGACCCCAGAGTTCTCTTCGTGACATTTGATTCCTGTATGTATGGCGAGCCACACAAGAAACCCACGGCAATCATGACCAATGTCGAGGGCCTCCAACGGTTGTCTCGCAAGTGCAGTGGCCTTCATCGTCATCAGCTGCTTCGGGCAACACAGTGGGTGAGGAGAGACAACCGTTGGGCCATCGAGGACAGGACCAAAGCAGCTGGGTCCTACTCAGCGGCTCTGACTCAGCAGTGGGCATCCCTCCTAGAGGGTCTCTGTCCTACAACGGCGAAGTGCTCTTCATTGGACTCCTTGGCCGAAGTGGATGGCCAGCTCAAGCTCGCAGCGGAAAGGCCCCGACTGGTGGGCCCGAGTTGGTCGGCGTCCTCCGGCCTCGTTACCGACGCCGAGGTCTCAAAGCTCCTCAGCTCCGGAGTTGTTTCTGGGCGGCACACAAAAGCGGAAGCCGCTTGTCTCCGTCGCCAAGGTTCAACCGGTGGCCAAAGGCAAGAAGCGAAAGCAAGTACCCAAAGTTGACCTGCAAGGGCGAGCTCTGGCTCCGTCGTTGCGCCTGAAGGCAGCCAAAGTTACTCAGAAAACCTTGGATGCATATCACCTCCAGATCGAGGCTTTCGAGAGCTGGGCGGCTTCCCGTCGATTGAAAGTCACTAAGGCCAATCTGGACCCGAGAGTGGTCAGCTGCATGACCTGGGTTCAGGAGCATGACGACGGTGAGCCATGGAACGCTGCATACCTGATCTACGGATTGCAGCTCCTCAGGTGCAATGTTCCAAAGCCTGACTTCTTGCCGAACTCCAAACAGGCCTTGGCTAGCTGGAAAAAAATCTCAGCCCGGGATCCATGCGACTTCGTGCTGCGCCCAAGAAGTTGTGCTCGAGCCTCGCCAGTCTAGCTGTGGAAAGTCTTTCTTTGCATATCCGAAGCGAATGCCTGGGCTACACATGCTCGGGTGCAGCGCTGCACAGCTCACATTTCGAAGACACGCTGCTTAAAACAAGTCTTCGCAGAGTGGGCAAGCCTCTGGGAGTGCATGTGGCATGAATGTTCAGTCCTTGCCCGAATCCGAAAACTCCTCTCAAGCTCCTTTTCTTCTCCCGGTGCCAGCCAAGCCTTAAGGGCAGTGAGCGAGCACAAGGGCAGCCGGCACAGTTGTGGAAAGTCTTTCTTTGCATATCCGAAGCGAACGCCTGGGCTTGCATGCTCGGGTGCAGCGCTGCACAGCTCACATTTCGAAGACACGCTGCTCAAAACAAGTCTTCGCAGAGTGGGCAAGCCTCTGGGAGTGCATGTGGCTTTGTAAAGTATTTTTGTTCTTTGCGCGCTGCTTTTTTATTTGGTTTCCGTGCCTGTTTCAAAGAGGAGATGTCGGCAAACATGGTATTCTGAAAAGTGTCGATCTTTTTGAGGGTATCAGGGAAGATCCACGGTTTTTTGGCAGCCTGCGGAAGGAGGGGTTGAGAGGGAGATTGGAAGAAAAGAAATCTTGAAGAAGGCTATCTTGCTCAGTGGTAGATTTTGCGGTCCAAAGCGAGAGATTGAAGTCAATGATACTTGGAATGCCCGGTTTCTTATAAGTGTTTGTGATACTTAAGCGAATGGGCCGTTGTCATGCAGTAGGAGCACCCACGGCGCGCACCATGCATGACATTTACTTTGGACGTCATGCGCGCGGAGCTTTTGGCTTTAGCATGACCGCGTAGTCTCGGTAGGGTAGTATGCCTGGACCCTGGTTCCTTCTTCGGGAGGATCCGGGGGCATGGAATGCCCTACCCGCTGCGCGCGGAGACTATGTAGAGCTAAAGCTCCTCGATTCCTCGCACCATCCTCAGGGAATGGGGCTGGTGAGGATAGAGGAGCGAGAGAACCCCGGACGATACGGGGAGTGGTTTGCAGGCACCCTCGTCGCAGTGTCCGGTGGGCACCTGCAATGGTGGCTGGACACTGGTGAGGGCTCTTCGGAGCAAAGATGGTTCTCCGTCCACGTCTGTGCCAAGTCCCCTGCCACCTGCAGGGGGTCAAAAGGGCACCCCGACATGGAGTTCCACTTTCAATCCCTGAGGAGCATCCCCTTGTCGGAGCTCGGGACCCGTCAACAGCCTACGTGGCTCAACCAGCCCGCTGCGGCGGCAGATCTAAAGTGGGAGCTAGATCGCCTGGGAGGCCAGCCACCAGCACCAGCTTGGAAGATCCTATCACCGAGGAACGGGGCGCGCCCCAGGATTCAACTCCGGCTGCGGCCGAGACTCAGAGCCTGGGCCAGGAAGAAGAGTGGGATGATGAACTGTTGGAGGCCCTCGGGGTCAGCGAGGATGAAGACACCCTGAGGGATTCCTTGGAGCATGCGGCCAAGTATGCGGTGACGGGGTGGTGGAATCTGACCCATTTGCAGGCGGCGGTCCGACGTCTTCTTGGGACGAAGCCCACCTGGGAGCAGGTTCTTGAATGGTTCATGAGGGAGGGCAGGCGGTTCCCGACTCCTCTAGGCTCTTTCTTCCGCAGGATGGAGGAGACCGAGGCAGCCCCCCCGGGCGCGGAGCCCACTAAGGAACCAGACCTGCTTCCGATCCATGTGGATGCCACCTGCAACATCGAGGTGGTGGAGAACTGCTCCCAAGTGGTGCTGGAATACCCTGCACGCCCTCAACTTCCACTACTGCTGAGGGTGGATCAGCCCTGTGTGCTGGCCACCGCCGGAAGAGGTCACCCGCGGCAGGCGGAGGCAGTGAAAGGCCAAGGCCTGCGCCGGTTGCTTGGGCAGAGGCCTGCCCCTTGGAGGACCGGCTGTGGCCGAGAAGATCCTCTCAAGCCGCTCTCGCGACTATGAGGGCAACATGGTAGAGCGAGTGGGCGAGATCCAAGCGGATCTGGTTATCGGTGCCTGGCCCAAGGTTGGAGAGGCGGCCGTGGCCAGCGTCGTCGACTTCCTGAGTGGTGACGCCCTGAAGGCGGTGATCTCGCCCCGGCCGCACTTCAAAAGAGGAAGTGACCAGCCGAGAACCTCCAAGAGAGGGAAGGTTCATGCCTCCCAGGAGGAATGGAACAAGGTCGTGGCTGCGGCATTCCAGCGCAACATGATGGGGCCAGTGGACGAGAGCGCAGTGCCGCGAGACTCGCAAGGGCACCTGATCACGAATGGTGCTGGCGCGGTCGAGAAGAGGAAGCTGGTCGGCGGCAAAGAAGTTGCCATGCAGAGGTTCATCAGCAACTTCGTACCGATCAACGAATTCCTCGAGGCCCTGCCCGGGGATCAGGACTTCCTCCCTTACGTGGCCCAGTTGGGCCTGCTGCTCTTGGATGACAGCCAGACCCTGATGATAGAGTCGGAGGACCTCACCTCGGCCTTCAACTTATTCCGTATGCCTGACACATGGCTCCCTTTTTTCTCTTACGCAAAGAAGGTGCCCGGGCATATCATGGGGTCCTCTGAGGAGTGGGTCAGGCCGGGGCTGCGCGTCATCCCTATGGGGTGGAGCTCCGCTGTCACCATCATGCAGGCGGTGCTCAGGAACCTTGTCTTTGAGTGCCGGAGAGCCTGGAGATATCGAAAGTCAAGGATATACCCGCTGAGGGCGGAGCCGTGCTGTACCTTGACTCCTTCGACCAGGTGCGGATGGTAGACACCACACTGCGAGCAGTAGAAGAAGGTGTCGCCAGCCCGGAGCATGAAAGGTTTAGGGCAGCCTGTCGTGAGAGAGGCCTCCCTCTCAATGCTTCCAAGTCCCTGGCTGGGGCTCTCCGAGGAGGCATTCAAGGAGGGGTGCTCGATGGAGACAAGGGGGCAATTTCGGTGGGAAGCGACAAAGCTGAGAAGCTGGTCCTGGCCACTTTAGGCCTCCTGGCATCCGCCTCTTGGTCAGAAGCGGCCTTGAGAAGGTGGGTCGGGATCGCAACCTTTGTGGCCGCTTTTCGGCGACCACTTTTTGCGGTTTTCCAAGAGATCTTCCCACTGATCGAAAGGGCCAAAGAAGGGGCGGTGGATCCCGATCGACCTTTGTGCTCCTGCTCCCCTTGGCCTCCACATCTCTGCGGGCTAGAGTGTCTGGTGAGATCTCCTGCTCCCATGCGTCACTGTGGGGCGGGGGAGCCGCTGTGGCCCAGACCGCCCGGAGGCCCACAGTTGCGCCTGTGGAAGAGGACGAGGCTGGAGTCTGTGCCCGCTGCGGCGGAGAAGAGTCTTGGGGGTCGCGCGGACTCTTTTACCCTTGTCCCGCCTCCTGCGAGAGGTCGTTCTGCTCCATTTGGTGCATCGAGGAGCATAGAGAACACAGGTGCTCCCGCAGGAACTACCTGTGCCCCACCTTCGCGGAGTTCTTCCCTGAGCCGGGCCAGCCCCTTACGGAGGCCATGGCCTTGAACAAGGTGGCCGTGCTCACCGCCTTTGGCCCCAATATCAACGACAAGGATGATTTTTGGGGTCAAGCGGGGAAGGAGAAGCTAGAAAGAATGGAGGCGGACCCACTGGTTGCGGCCAAGTTTTGGAGTCCGCCCTTCAACACCTTTGGGCTCGGCAGAGGAGAACAAGTGCGGCTACAGAATGGCCGATGGGTCGATGCCCCTCCAGCCCTCCGGGCAGGAGGACATCTCACTGGCTTGGCCGGGCTCTCTAACACAGCCGCCTTTGAGGTGCGGAGGGCGAACACCCTCGCCCTGAGGGCTCTGAAGTCTTTGTCCCGGGCCGTGGAAGAAAACTTCCTCTGTTACGTGTGCCAGGCTTGGGATTCCTACCTCTGGTACTTCCCAGAAGCAGAGGAGCTGAGAGAGACGAAGGGATCTTCTCCACGTCGTTTCCTCTGTGCTGCTTTGGTGGGCCCAAACGGTGGGTGGAACTGCTGCACAACTCCCCCGCTGTCCACCAAGCTTTGCACCGGCCCGCGTGCCGAGATCACGAGGAAGAGCCCAAGGCCTGGTATGACAGCACCGGTCGAATCCAGTTCGCTTGCTGTGAGGAACTTCGCCTCCCTGGAAATCTGTGTGATACCCTGGCGTTGGCGATCAAGAAGGATCTGGCTGAGATCTGCCCCCTCATTCCGGGAAAGCTCACAGATCGCACCATGGACTGGCAGCTGATGGCACAGTTGCGAGGTGCTTCCTCTAGCCTCAGGTCACCCGCCGCGGCGGAGGCTGCTGCTGAGGTTATAGCGCCTATCGCTCGGGAGATCCTCGAAGACCCCATCGAGCATCTGCGAAGGATGCTCAGCCGAGGGCACTACAGAGGTACAGAGGTGCGGCTCATGGCGCCTAATGAGCCTGACAACCTCAAGATGGTGCCCTACCCGGCACACCTCTGGCGATGGCGCAACACGTTGTCCTTCGCCTGGCATAACGAGGACAACATTACTACGCTAGAGATGTTAGCAGCTCTGGCTGAGATCCGGCGCCGCGCGCGGCAGTTGAATACACAAGGGACAAGGTTCTTTCACATCCTTGACTCCCAAGTGGTGTATCACGTTATGGCAAAAGGCAGGGCACACAGCAAGCGGTTGAACAGGTTGGCTCGAAGGATGATGGCGGTTCAACTTGCAGCGCAGCTTCAGGCGCTAGCGCTTTGGACCATTTCGGCATGGAACTTTGCCGATACTGCGTCCAGGAGGTTTGCTCCTCACCATGGCTCCTAAGCTCCACCTTAGGTTCCAAGGTTTGAACCCCAAATCCCGAGCCAACTACCGCCGTGCCTTGCTCCGCTTTTTGCCTTTCTTGCAAGGGAGGAACTGCAGCTACCCAACACGGTGAAAGACCTTGACTTTGCCCTGGGGGAATTCATGAATGAATCCTTCCAAGAAGGTGACTCGCCTGGGTATGCAGGGGCTGCTGTTTCAGCCCTTAAAAGGTTCCTCCCCCGACTGCGGTCGAGGCTTTATACTGCCACGCAACTTTATTCCAATTGGATGAAAGTCTATAAACCTTGCAGAGCCACGCCTGTTCCGTGGTCCATGGTACAAGCCATGGCAGGAGCAGCCCTCTCAGCTGGTCAAAAACGACTAGCAGTGGCGCTTCTCATCCAATTTCTCTTCTTTCTTCGCACTGCTGAAATATGCGGGCTGAGGCCCAGTGACGTCTCCTGCCTGCGCTCAGGTCACGTGGTGGTCGCTTTACCACACACGAAAACCTCCCGCGGGAGAGCGCAGAGCGTTTCACTCTACGACCCTTTTTTATGCCAAGTACTGCCCGCAGTTATGGCAGCGTGGTCACCTGAGCTTTCGATAATTAACTCTTCGCTGCAAACTTTTCGGGCAAGATTCCAAACTCTGGTAGTCTTCCTGGGGTTGGAAGAAGGCACCTTCCTTCCTTACGGCCTGCGCCGAGGAGGTGCCACATTTCATTGGCAAACCTCGCAAAATTTTGAAGCTACCATGATTATGGGAAGATGGCAGGATCAAAAAACCTGCCGCTTTTATCTGGATGAAGCCCGCGCACTGCTGGTGCAGCAACAGCTGACTGTTTCTTCCCTCCCTCGCCTCCCTCACTTCGTGCAGCAGTGCCGCCAGCTTCTTCTGAAAGCGTAGCGCTGTGCGAGGAGGGCAATCGCTCTTGCTCACTGAAAGTGGGGAGCGCTTTTCAGTTGGGAGGCGCACCGCGGTGTAGTTTCACCTTGTACCTTGGCCTACCACCCGCGGGTGAGTGAAGGCCTAAAGCTGCCAGGAGTTCGCTGGCCCTTGTTGGCCCCCTGGCTTTTCACCCGTGCTGTGGTTCGTCCACGGTGCGCTGATCATGACCGCTGCCTCGGTCTTTCAAAAAAGAGTGCTCGCGTGGCACACGAGTCCAATGGGCCGTTGTCATGCAGTAGGAGCACCCACGGCGCGCACCATGCATGACATTTACTTTGGACGTCATGCGCGCGGAGCTTTTGGCTTTCCCGCCCGTGCCCTCCCCGCACCGCAGTGCAGTTGGGAGGCGCACCGCGGTGTAGTTTCACCTTGTACCTTGGCCTACCACCCGCGGGTGAGTGAAGGCCTAAAGCTGCCAGGAGTTCGCTGGCCCTTGTTGGCCCCCTGGCTTTTCACCCGTGCTGTGGTTCGTCCACGGTGCGCTGATCATGACCGCTGCCTCGGTCTTTCAAAAAAGAGTGCTCGCGTGGCACACGAGTCCAAAATATAATGGCTTAGCAACATCATATAAGTCTGTGTTAAGTATGTATTAACTGGGTATTAAGTCTGTGCTATGCATATATATATATATATATATATATATCTGTTATATGTTTCAACATATCTTGGTAATATGATTAATTTTTTGTGTAATCAACATAATCATGTTAACTTCCACAAAAAAGTTATAAAAGTTAGGTAAAAAGTTATGCTATGTATACGACAATTTTTTGTTGTTTCCTAAACATAAAAAATACAGGGCATGGCAAGCAAGCATCTGGGTCCCTTATGTTTTTTTCAGTGCAGGGGAGATTAATTATGGAAAAGTTAAGGTGTCTATATTTAAATTTCTTACTGGTGCATATTTGTTTCTGTGGCCAGGAGACGATGCGAGAGCCAATTTTGTGTGTGTGTGTGTGTGTGTGTGTTTTTTTCTTGCTACATACATGCTTGACATAAATCGGAAATCTTTTTTGCCCTGCATCTACATGACATGTAACGAAAACCAAGAACATATCCGGATTCGCATGCATGGCTCTAGCTTCGCCAGTGTGGCCGTCCATCTCGCATTTCTTGATCAGTCGGCCATTTCACCATTGTGAGCCATGGTCACCATCTCGCACATGGTGACACTCCAATACAAGGAGGAGAAGGCCATCATCGTGCCCACCGAGCTGATCATTCAGCATGAGGAGCATCAGTACATCCAGCTGAGGCCCACGAACCATGCGATCTGCCAGCTCGTTTGTGGTAGCAACATTCCGAAGAATGCATCCATATCAGCATGCACAAAGTTGCAGGAAATCATTCAGAAGCGAAACGAAGCCATGCAGTCGGATGAAGCATCGGAGCAAAAGGACGATCTCTTTCCATCCAGCGATGAGCCCCCATCGAAGAAGAAGAAAAGCATGAAGATTCTGCCACCCACCGTGAACATCAGGGTGGGCGAAGTGGCGGTCACATGCCCCGTCCATGGTCGCCGACCATCCGCACAGGACCTTTGCATTCGCTTGGATCCTACCCAGATCGGCGCCATCGTGGACTACATTCGGGAGGATGCCATCGAAGCCATGCAGCAGTCCAAGAGGAAGTACGTGAAGAAGGTCAGGAAGTGATCGCATAGTTTCCATGACATGGACTTCATGCCGGCCTCTGAGGAAAAAAATGCAAACCGTGCCAATGCATGCCCATAATTTCATGTGCAACATGACATCCAAAGGCCAGTTTCGCATGCACCTGGATCCCCGCGATGTTGTTTCTCTTGCATATGCAGCATTGAATTTTGCCTTGTGGCCATATACAACGGGAAGCCCATCCATTGCCAACATGGCGGTGCCGCAAAGCATTGTCTTCGAAGTACAGACGATCATGGACGGGGAGATGCCATTAAACAGCAAGACCGAAGCCATTTTGGCATGCTTGGAGAATGCGGGGCTTGCATCGAAGCAGCGACTGCTGCCCCGGCATCTGCTCATCCATCCGGACAATCGCTCCCAGTCCATGCTCAGTTACCATGACGTCTGGTCGAAGGGGTTGGCCATGAGCATGGTTGGTTTCAACATCAAGCTGGTGGAAGGCACCACCATTGCATTCGCCATGAGCACAGAGCCAGAGAAGAGAGCCATGCAGCTGGCCAAGAACAAGGCATTGATCGACAATGCCATGGGGCATTTGGCGCCCATGAATGGTTCAGAAGGTAGGGCCTATATCCACCAAACCTCATGAAAGGGTAATATATAATATATAATCCTTTAACCCTACATACGGATGTAGAGTTAATCATATCTGCAACTTTATCTTGTCTTTTCTTGCAGGCTACTTGACCATCGGGGGCAGCCATACAGTTGCATATCTTCGCTGCATCGAAAACGGTGTGACCGGGCCATCGGCGGAGTCAAGCACCCATCCGAAATCGGATGCTATCTGGCGAGCCATCTCCGATGGCTGGACATGGGTGACCATTTCCAGCGCTGTGGAGGATGCCATACCCATTTTGCCATCATTTCTCCAATCATCATTGAACTCTGCGAACAGCATCCAGAAGAACATCTCCGAGCTGGAGGTTGCCATGCTCTTGGCCACATGCTTTGGCAAGGGCATGACATTGGCACAGGCTGTGAAGCATGCGGAGCATACTTCACAGATGTCCCGGACAAGCATTAATGCCATCGGCACATATGTCATGAAGTTCAGTGGGCATGCGGGGTCATTCCCCATTTTGCATTTCTTGTCGAACTTCAGCAAAGTGCATTCCTCCAGCATGCTCCTGGGCGAGGACATGATGACACAGATTGCAACCATGGACTTCAAGTCATCCACGAACATGTATCCAATGACCAGAGCCGCCATCTGGTTGACCTTGTTGGCATGCCCGAAGAATCATGAGAGGGATGGTTTTGCTCGGAACCTCATTCGCTCAGACATTGAGCGATTGAGGCAGGCAGCATGCCTGCCCATGACAACCAAAGCGGAGCAAATGCTCCAGGATGCATGGGGCATCCATCAAAGCATCCATGCAGGCCAAGGCAAGCACATTGACGGCCATCACGTGGACAATTGCTTTGGCCGCCTGTGCATAAGGACCATCTTGCATTTATGCAACAAGGCGAAGACTGGCAGCAGGGAGTGCAAGGAGTTTGCATCTTAGGAGGCCATTGTCGAGGCATTCTCGACAGAGCTCTACAAGGATTCCCCTGCATCGGGTGCAGAGGCATCGAAGAGCGATGAGAAGCCCATAGTGGACGTTCTGTCGGCGAAGCCGCATGTTGTGGCATTGCTGCAGAATGCCCACATGACCATGGGCGGCAGGCCACTCGATGGGTTTTGATTGCTTTCATTTGTTATACATTTTTGTTGCTGTTCATGGTTGTGCTTTGAGGTACACGAACAGCAAAGAACATGGCTCCATGGTTTTCATCCTCCAGAGTGTCAGTGACGATGGGGCATGCATGCGGCACACCCCATTCTTCGGCGACAGCATCGACATCAGTGTCCCACTGGAGTCATTGAAGAAGTGGAGGAGCACTAAAACACCCATGCCGAAGCTTTGTGATGTTACCATGGTGACGATGCGCATGCCCAATGTTCATCCCGCCTTTGTTGAGGAACATCAGCGGGCCATGGTGACAGTGGCATTGCATGCCGTGCACAAGAAGCATTCGTCGACCAGTTCCCTTGCATTCGGGCAGTTCCCCCCCAGCTTGATGACCATGGTCACATGCAAGAAGAAAGCAGGCAAGCTGACACCCATGGGCAACATTTCCAAGCATAAAGCAGAAGGAGCTCCAAAGGGCACAGCCTTGGAGGCATTTGGGTCTCATTGGGTTGTTTCCCCACCGAAGCAGAACACATTGTTCGAGGATGAGAGGCATCCGTTGGTGCCATACTTTTGGGTGAGAGCATGTGCATCGGATGCCCAGCCGAACATGTCATTTTCCACCATCGTGCAGGATGGGGTCACGGTGCCCATGCTCTACAACGAGGAGCCCATCGAGAAGCATGAAGTGTTGCTCCACCCACCCATGGAGGAGACCATGCAGGAGCCGCCCAAGAAGAAGGCCAAGGCAAAGGCCAAGGCCAATTGATTCATGCCATGAAGCATTTGCATCCATCGATTTCATGCAGAGAATGCAAAAATTATAAAAGAAACTTTTTTTTGGTGGCGGTTTCTGTTTCAAGCATTTTTTTGGGCAGGGTTGTTCCAGGGTATATATTGGGTTGGGGTTTAGGGTCTTCGGGTCTAGATTTTCGGGTAAGGGCTTATGGGGTTTATGGGGTGTGCGGATTATCTATATATGGGTAAGAGGGGTGCTTTATAGTTTACTTCAAGGGTCAGTGTTTTGGGGTTCGTGGGCTTCGGGTGAAGGCTTAAGGATTTTTTTAGGCTGTAGTGCATTTTCGGGATAGGCTTGTAAATCTGTTTCTAAATATGGTGTGTATAGATAGAAATAGACCATGTGCAATCCAGGGGGGGGCGGGTCGGCGAATAAAAGGGCTCGAAGTCAAGACAGAATCGAAGAACATTCAGTATATAGAACATATATTGTATGTATGAGTTAATAAATGTATGTTTCTAAATTGCCACATTGTGGCTGTTGCATGCTCCTAGCCATAGATATGGCAGTCATGCAGGATGCCATGTAGTGGCCATGGTATCTTCTTGAAAAGCCAAATACATGGCTATGGCCATATTATGGCAGTTTCTCTGCACATTGCCAATTTATGGCTGTTCTATACATGCACATGGCCATGATGGCTGTTCCATGCACATGGCCATTAAATGGCTGTTCGCCATTGTGGCTGTTCCATGCTATCCCATGCACATGGCCGTGTTGTGGCCGTTCCTGGTTCCATGCATGCAGTTCTGACTGACAGTTACATGTTCTACATGTTGCAGGGGAATGCATTCGGGCATAAGAAAAGCTGCGACAGACGGCAAGCCCTGGTGCCGCATGGGCAGGCATCATCCGACACGTCGGTGCCGACACCGCCAACCATGCCGCCACCATCATCGAGCAGCCATCCGCCGCCATCGGCAACCATGCCGCCACCATCTTCGAGCAGCCATCCACCGCCATCTCAGAGCACATTGCCTCCGGAACACATGCCGGTGGCATGGTTGCCATGGTGGCATGAGGGAAACGAACGGCTCCGTAGCTTCATGGTCCATGCATTGCAGACACATGAGGACATCGGATCCATGTGGGGGCGATGGCATGCATCGGATGAGATTGGAGGCATATGGCGCCATTGGTTGGACAAGCAGTTCATAGCGGTCCATCCCGACATGGGCAACATTCCGGGCAACGATGACATCAGAGCTTTCATAGCCATGCTCAATAGAAGCATGTGATGTCTATAGAACAGCATTTGTGCCATGTGCTTTCGGTGAAAAAGAAGGTCGCTTGGTGGGAAGAAGCAGCATGTGAGTTACAGTTTCTGTGCATGAGTACCCAAATATGCATATGTATTGCATGGAAAGGGATATTTATCATGTGGCTTCTATATCACCAACCTCACATACCCATTTGCATCTTCAGAAACCAACTATGGATCCTTGCACATGGCCTTTTGGTGGCTGTTGCATGCACATATAGCAGAGCCCACTTATCATGAGGGTTGTGTTGTACATACATGTTGCTGTATCTAGAGTGCATGCAGCTGCCATTACAAGTACAGGCATCCCATCCCATAGCACATCCAGCTGACTGTGGCAATATGATCCCAATGTGGCTCGCCAACATCGAGCGAAGCCCTCATTTGCAGCCTCCACGGGCGACCATGACACCAGGTCTGCAACCCCCACCTTGTTTGCCATCCCCATCGGGCGAAGCATCATCGGCAGCTGGACCATCGGGCGAAGCCTCATCGGCATTACCATCGGGCGAAGCATCATCGGCATCAGCATTGGGCCGGGCAGCATCGGCACCCCTGCGGGGGGTCGTGGTGGTGCCAACATTACCTTTGTCATGGCGAGCCCATTACAATTCGGGCAGTCATCGAACCAGGACATTCATCATCCATTGCCATGAGACCATGGGCGAAATGAGCCGTCCAAAATTCAGGACATGGCTCCGCATGCAGCTGATGGCTGTGCATCCACACGTCGCAGACCATGGCAATTCGCCCAGCATCATCAGTGCCAGACAGATGAGGGCATTCATCGGCATGGTCATTCGCGAGATGGGAGTGTACTAGTCATGGCAGTGGCGGGTGTGAGAAACAGGCAGCATCGGTGCTTTATAGGGCTTTTTTCAAGGGGTTGGGGGGGTGTGGGGGTTTGGGGGGTTGGTATATATAGGGTGGGTGGTTTCTCTGCTATATGTATATCAAGGGATTGCAATATTGGGTTAAAGTTGTTATGTGTAGATATGTATATATATAGACATATATATATATTATTATTATGTATATACATATATAGATACATACATAGCTACACACACATATTAGTCAGTACATGTGTCCTCATGCAAGTGGAGTTATAGATTCCTTTTAGGCACAGCATTTTGTGCATGCATATATATACACACACATGTAGTACTCGGAAGCCTTGGGGCCATCCCATATAAAGAAGCCATTTGGCCGAAAGCCCCCAACACATCCACAACAATTCCGAAAGCCTTCTGGCCATCCCATATATATAGAAGCCATTTGGCCAGAAGCCCCGAACACATCGACAAGAAAACCTTAAAGCCTTCTGGCCATCCCATATACATAGCCATTTGGCCGAGAGCCCCCAACACATCCACAAGACAACCGAAAGCCTTGTGGCCATCCCATATAAAGAGAAGCCAAGCCCCTACAGAAAACATGTTTTGTTGGTGTGCCTGGTGGCCATCTGTCGCAGTATAGGAGCAGGACAGTCATGTGCACCTATGTTCTGCATGGGCAGCCCTTTTGGCCATCAAGCCTTTTGCTGCAGCATCCCGCCTTCCATCCTCATCTTGTCTGCATCATGGACAACATGTCGGCCATCATTGGGGCCGGAGAAGACTGAAAACATAAAAGCAAACATTCAAATAACGAAACACTTGCCCTGCAGGAGACACAGGCCATCGCGGCCATGGAGGCGGATTGGAACATGACGGACATGACAGAGGCTTTTTCATATAGTTTTAAAAACCATATAAACCCTAAAGCTTTAAACCCTATAAACCCGATATAGAAACCCTAAAGCAGAAACCCTAAACATATATAGAAATACAGGTATATATACATATATATATATATATGTATGTATGTATGTATATATTTAGTGTGTATATATATAGTGTATATATACATATATATATATATATATATATATATATATTTATTTATTTACATGAATATACATGCATATACATATACCTATATCTATGTATATATATATATATATATATATATGTATATCAACATATTAATGTATATATGGTTATATATATATATATATATATATAAACCCCTGACAGGGGACCATGGGGCCGAACCCCACGACGGAGGAGCATGCCCCGCCATCCGAGAACCATGCCCCGGCATCCGAGAACCATGGCCAGACCATTGGGACGGCGGAGAATGGGCAGGCCGTGACAACCGAGCCCCATCAGGCTCATGGAGAAGATCATGCCAATCATGGCCATGGGAGTGTTTTGGCGCTTTTTATGAAACCATCGAAAACATTAAAAAAACCCTTTAAACCCAAAGTGTATAAATAAATAAATCAATATATATATATATATATATATATATATATGTATGTATGTATGTATATACATATACATATATTCATATACATATATATATATATATATGTATATGTATATGTATATGTATATGTATATGTATATGTATATGTATATGTATATGTATATGTATATGTATATGTATATGTATATGTATGTATGTATATACATATATACCTACATACATAAACTATATATATATATATAATTATATATATATATATAACTATATATATAATTATATATATATATATAGACATAAGCATATATACATATGTCCATACATATATATATATATATATATATACATATACATACATGTGCATCCCAGGTTCCTGGGGCCCATCCAGTGGGCTATTGAATGATTCAAATGGCGCCATCCCTTGGAGCATCCAGGCTATGATGCCAAGCCCATTGCATCAATGCAGCATCAGCTGCATGGCATGCGATAACAGCTGGCTTTACCTGTATCGCCTGCAGGAAATCAAAACCTGCTGCAATTGTGGCGCTCCATGGGCACAGAGCTTGGTGCATGCCGGCTTAACCATGCGAAACCCATCCGGGGTGGTGCAGCAGCATCCATGAGTGGTCAAAGACCACATGATTGTGCCATAGGCATCATCATCCTCCATGCCACCGCCGCCTGGCATTCATGTCGTGGTGAGCAGCAGCAGCACCAGCAGCACCATCGACGGCATCAGCAAGAGAAACAGCATGCGAAGCCTGGTGGCCATTTTGTTGGCATTGGAGGATGCAATTTCAATAAGAGCACATCTTCGGCAGTGCAAGGCGAGAAAAAGTGAGTGTGAGTCTGCATCTACATAATAGGACATCACAAATCCCAAGACCCAACCCATGAACCCGAAATTCTGGATTGCCACCCTAGCCTAAAGCCTAAACCCTCCACATGTGCATGTAGCCTGCAGGGAATGCATGCACTTGCTCCTGTTCTACTCGTGGAGGTACACAAATACACTTATGTATGTGTGTGTATAGATAGTAGATGTGCATAGATACATGCACACACACACACACATAGACAAACATAAACCATAAAGACAGACATGCACAGAGAGACACACACACACACACACATGCAGACACACACCCAACAAAGCCCGAGCCCCTTGAACACCTGAAGCCTCAACACCCCAAACCACCAACACCGGATGCCCATGAAGCCTTGAAGCCCCAAGCACATGATGAAGCAGGAGCTCCGGTGCTATAGTAAATTCTTGACATATAGCACATAGAGAGGCACCCATGCACACACACAGCATGGACACGATAGCATGCGAAGCAGCAGCATCAGCACAGCCCATTGGCCATGCCCGCAGTGCAGTGGCCATCCAACAGGCAGTGCCACAGAAGGCCACGAACACCCCAAACCCCGACCCTTGAAACCCAAACCCCACATGTCTGTATATGGCCAACAGTCATGAAGCACACAGCCAGGCGGCAATGCATGATGTGCATGCATCAGGATATGTTCCGAGCAGCTGTGATTGCTTCATAAGAGAACAATCATCAGGGCAACATAGGGCAAACCACATAACCTTGAGTTTAACTACATTTATAATTAAATTCAAAATCTGAATCTAATTCCTGAAATTAGGTAATTGAATTCAGAATCTGAACTTATTTTCAGAATTCAGATAGTTAGAGTCAGATTCTGAATTTAATTCTCAATATATGTAAATTAGATTCAGATTCTGAATTTAACTAGTAAAATGACGCTGCATAAACACTTTGTTGTCATACTTCATTCGACATCAATTTGATTGCCAGCCATGGCCATGAATGATGCTGCTAGCTCCATTACTGGCCATGCAAGCACTGCCCCGAGCAGCCCATCCAGTCATCCGACATGTGTGTCACCATCACCTGCAGCGACTGTGTGCTCATCCGACGACGAGCCATTGGATGCTGCAGAGGAGATGCTGCGGATGGCACGAGAGGATGCCATGGGCCGCCACCACATGGACATGGACCCCACGGTGCCACTGCAGTGCATGCCACCCGTGGCCGGTCCCATGCATGGTGCACCCGGCCCATGCATACCAACATGCCTGTGTCAGAGGCATCCAGACTACCCCCCCACTTGTTTGCGGTTGGGGACCATCATGCCATTGTGCCCACCCATCCCACCACTCCCCACCCCTGCAACATTAGCAGCAGCAGCTGGTGTTGCCGGAGCAAAGCCAATGCCGCCACCGGCCCCCGTGCGAGCACCCATGCCTTATCCATTCTGCAACCCCATGCCCGTGCCTAGGGGTCCCGGCAACCTGCCATGGAAGGGCCCACCCAGCACACCCCGACCATCCATTGCAACCCAGCATGAGGAGGTGAAGCATGAGATCAAGCAGGAGGAGGACATCAAGCAGGAAGTCAAGCAGGAGGACACCATCATGAGGAGGACATCAAGCAGGAAGTCAAGCAGGAGGACACCATCATGCAGCCAGAAAGACATGGCTGCCCTGCCGAAGACATGCAGCCACCGCCATCCCCAGCTGCATCCGACACATCCATGCCCCCCCCAAGCAACACACAGCCCCCACCAGCCAAACCATCAACACCAGCACCTCCCGAGCCAGCATGTCCACCCGCCAAAGCTCCCAAACCCACATCCACACCACCGCCCGCCAAACTTCCCAAACCCACATCCACACCACCGCCCGCCAAAGTTCCCAAACCCCCATCCACACCACCGCCCGCCAAAGTTCCCAAACCCCCATCCACACCACCACCCAATGTTGCCAAAGTGCCCATGCCCCGACCCTTTCCACCGCCCAGAGCCAAACAATCATCCGGACCATGCCCCGCACAGCGGGCCACTGGCTGGAAATTCAAATTGGTCTGGGCAGCGAAAGCATGGAATGCACAGGATTGGCATGGACTGCAAGACATCGTCAACACCATGCGAGAAGACTTGGTGAACAACCAAGATGCTGCTGGTGCATGGAAGGACAAAGCAAGGAGCTTCATCGAGGCATTCAACCAGCATGACTGGCACCAGTGCAAGCACCTCATGGATTGGTGCCTCAGAATGCACATGAGTGCAATGTTATGTATATATATATGTATATACACACATACATGTATACGTGTTTCTGATATAAATGCATGTTTGCCCCACATATACTTAATAGCTTGTACATACATGCATACATACATACATATACGTGTATACATCCATATGAATGCATGCATGCCTACATGCATGCATACATACATACAATGCAGACTGAAACTCTCTCTATATATATATATATAGCTATATATATGTATATGTGTGTGTTATATGTATATATACATATATATATATATATATGTATATATATATATATATATATATATATATAGTCCTTCTATATATACATATGCATGATGTGATATGTACCTTTGGGATATAGATACACAGATATATATATATATATATATATGTATGTACACATGTAAATACATATATGCATATATATATATATGCATATATGTAATATAAGTATAAAAAACTGTATGTATACACAGGTATGACGAGTGTCTTTAGGTCCGTGTCATATACATATGTATATAAATATGTGTGTATCTCTATAGAGGTATGATGTGTTTCTATGGTTGTGAACAAATATATGTATATATGTGTGTGTGTGCGTGCGCTTCCGCAAGCAACATGCATACCCAAATCCGTCCTGAAGTAGAAGGCTGCTGTTGAATTAAGACACACAACAATACCCTGTAGATGCATATAGACCACTTCATGTTTATACATGTTTTTTTGTATATATATATATATATATATAGTCTATATGCCTTCCAACATATGTATAGTCCCTTTTTGTATTTGTTGGCATGCAAATTACTAGCTACATACAAAGCCACATTTTCAGCATGTCTTCATGTACCAATCTAATGCTTGGACGGCAAACATTATACCGAATAAACCAAAGCTGGCGACCATGCAGTTTTAGTGGTTCTTTGAAGCATTGTTCTCAGTTCTTCGAAGCCAGATATACATGTATGTTCTGCAACCCAGGTACCAGAAGGAGCCCATCTTCAAGCAGATGGTGGAGCATGATGACCATTCAGCGGCCATGCCACCAGATCTCGCTTTCGGCGACTGCAGTGAGGAAGCATGCACGTGGCATCACGGTTTTTGCGAGCAAAAAAAAACAGCACCGGTTTGGAAGCCATCCAGTCATTAGCTCTGCTTTTGGAATGTGGGATTGAGCAGGAACACCAGCAGCCATGCATGGGCCCACCCAGGCATTTCCAGTATACCAGGATACATGTTCTTCCGCACTACATCTTGCCATCTGGCCATTATAAGCAATCCCAACACATGATGCCATTTGGCAATGAAACAGCATTCCCAACTTAGGCTTTCACAGTGTATGTCTGTAAACACACATATATATATATATAGAGTTTATGTTGTGCCTCAACCTTTCCCAGACACAGTATATAGCCAGGTGCATGAATCCTCAAGGCCCCCCAAAACTAGATGGTATAGATCATTGAAGTAGATATGATACACTATATATTTATACATGTGTTGTGTATATACATAGCACCGTATGCATTCGTTTGTAGCAACCTTGTTATAAACCTGAAACCTTATGAGCCTTTGTATAGACATATATATATATATATATATATGCATATGTACACACAGACACACATGTATATATCTAGAGGACACCCACAAGCCGTGTATATAGAATATAAATGTATATACATATATATATATATATATATATATATATATATATATATATATGAAAATGCAGCATAGTCTTTATGTTTTACATATGTATATAGATTATACATACATATATACACAAACATGTTTAGTAGTGTCGATGTGGGTTTTAAGGGTAGTTTTAAGGGTAGAAGACCATATATATATATATATATATATACATACATACATAAATTTTATATATATATATATATATATATATATATATATATATATATTATCGATAGAGATCACAGAAACATGATAATATAGAACAACTATATATCAGGAGACACATGTATATACATACATATATATATATATATACTTATGTAAATACTGCTGTTTCTGACAGTTGTTTTTCATGTGCTATCTGCAGCGATGGGAGGGGCTTGCATGCAAGAACATTCATGGTTTGCAGCCATCTTGGCCGTCCATGCCCACGTGGCCATTGTCCATAGGTAGGTTCGCTCGAAAGCCATGTCTCAGCACTGGACCATCGATGATTTCATTGCCGAGTTGGGGCATTTGGACTCACTGGCCCAGAACAGCCCCAACAGCACTGTGGTCCAGTCCATGACGAATGCATTCATAGCTCGCATCCAAGCGGCATCCAATTGGACATCGGCCGGTATCGTGGCCATGCTGGAGAAAGCCAATAGCATGCAGGCCGATGTGAAGCCCAGCCTCGTGACTGCCATAGAGTCATTGAACACCATGACAGGCTCGCATCTTCGCTTCACATCCTCGGGGCAGAAGGTATTGGACTTCAGCCCATACCTGACTAGCATGGATTGGGAATGTATGTCGGGCGGCATCGTGGCAGACAGCATGTCCATGCTGGCAAAGCGAATGCGGTCCATGGGTACATCAGCCAAGGAGTGCTTGGTCCGGCATGCCATAGCCCTGCTGCTTTGGCAGCAGCATACATTGGGCAAACCATGCCATCACCGTCAGCCATCCATGACATGGTTGAGGACTTCAAGACCATACTCCATGCCGCCCCCATGCCTGCCACCCATGGCGCCGGGGTGTTGGTGTACCCCAACACACCTGCAGAGATGGGCCAAGACTGGCTGTTGCAAGCACATGGCCATCATCATGGGCTGGCGGGCCGGACCATCCAGTTGGCACATTGGTCCAAGGCCATTCCCATGCGGTCCACATCCTCATTGCTGAAGCCCATGCCGAATCCTGCCCAGGCACGGCCATCAGACAGTGCTGGGGATGGGCATGCCCTTGCTGGTGTTGCTGGGGCATTGTGCCAGTTCCTCAACAACGGGGCCCCATCAGCTAAGGCGCCCGCAGCTGCATCGCAGCTAGCATTGCAAGATGGACATGCAGGCCATGTGCAATTCATTGCTCCGGGCCAAAGCCATGCTGCACCCTCCACACTGGCATTGCCGTCCTCAGAGCCATCGCACAGACCCGTTGCCACACCGGCACGAGCTCCATCTGTGCATGCAGCCGCAGAGGAAGCTCCGGAAGCCAATGGGTGTCCCATGGATGGCAAGGATGAGGACAGCCATGAGACTGACAAGAACCATGCGAAGACATTGGAAGACTGGGAAAAGGACACATTCGAGAAGTTGTCCCAGAAGAGGAAGGCAGAGCATAAGCCATCTGCCAAGGGCAAAGCAAAGGCCATGCCCAAGGCAAAGGCCAAGGCAAAGGCCAAGGCAAAAAGCTTGGCCATGAAGGCACATGGACATGAGAAGGCAGCATCGGCAGAGACCGCATCGACCAAGGCCAAAGCCAAGGCCAAAGCCAAGGCTAAAGCCAAGGCGAAGGCCCATGCGAAGCCGCATGCTCAGGCACATGACCTGAAGCCGGGGGTGCCTCCCTTCGGGTGCCCCCGATGCCGAGGAAATGTCCTCGGCTGCCCGACATGCACATCTCCGACATACAACGGGATACGTCTCCCTGGAAGGGAGGCATGGAAGGCACACATGAGGGCCATGGGTAAGGAGATCAAATGAAGCATTCAGCTCATCACATGAGCCATGCATGCCATCGCATGCATGAAATGGCCCGGCATCGAGTATGCCTGGACAGCCATTTTTGCAGGCATCATTGTGGCTTGTCCCATAATGAAAGGATGTCCATGTATAGTCCCCATGCCAGAATGTGGCATGTCCCACAAGCCATGCTGCCAGAACATGGCAGCATCACACTTTGGCCATGCAAGGATCAGTTGGGACCGCAACAGAGCAAAGGAATTGAACATGTTGTTTGGACTGCATAAGGTTTCGCATGAGTGCCATGCTGTGGCCATGCCAAAGTCATGACTATGTTATTCTGCATGCAATGTCATTCCATGAGCTATATATATGGGCGCTTTATTGGTATGGAGCCTTTTTCCAACCCATGGGTTGGAAAAATGGTCCATAGCAATATAGCGGCAAAGCATGCCCAAGATTTAGACCCAGCTTTCAAAGAAGGGTACATTTCAGCAAACATGGGTATTGGACTTCCGGGTTTCGGGTTGAAGTCAGACTTTCGTGTGTGTGCGGGTTCGGGTATAAATGGTTTTGGGGTGTGGTGTTTTAGGGTTTGGTGTTTTATGCCTTAAAGGATTTCCCGGTTAAGGGTTTCATGGGTTTAGATTAATATATATTTTTTCTATATATACATGGTTAAGCCTGTCCGGGTTTAAGGCTTTCGGCTTATATGGTGCTCTATATTATTACATGGGTTAGTGGCCTTTAAAGTTGTCGGGTTTAGGCTTCGTATATGTGTGTATATATATATATATATATATTTATTTATTTATTTATTTATCTTATTATGTACATACATAACATGTCTATATGCATTCACATAGACAAACACATGTATGTCGATCTCATCGTTATATATGCAGGGCGAAAGCCATGCCCTTGTTGAAACAGCCCATGTGGCCATGTACCCGTGAGCAGTCCAAAGATCAAACAGGAGAATCAGGACCATCAGCACAGGTATAACCCATCATGTCAACATATATATATATAATATACACCATGTACATGTTATTTGTGTGCAGGCTTATATGTAGAAAGCAGAAGGTTAGATAGAGAGGTATATAGATATAGATATAGACGCGAGAGAGTGACACAAGCGAGGCCATCCATCATGATTGTATACAAGTCCCAAGGTGATTTCAATACATATATATATATAGATATATACGGATATATATAATCTATATATGTATATATAAAAACATGTTGTTAACTATGGGTTCATATATAAGGTTTATGGATTTAAGGTGCCCCTTCTTTTGGCGACCATGTGCTGTAATCAATCTTATGTGCCTATATACAGCACCATGTTTTGATTTTGTCCATGCTGTTTGCTTGAAGCCATGGACCGGGCAAACAAGAGAGCCAGAGCCAAGAAATTGGAGGTCATGATGGCATTCCAGAGCAACCTTCCGGCCCATAGCCAATCTGCACTCGCCGCCATTGTCCAACGGTGCAAGACACATGAGATTCCGGAATGCTCATCATCGAAAGAGCAACGAAATGCAAGACTTCATTTGTTGCAGCAGTCCCATGGTGGCGGCTTGGGGCCATTGCTTCGGGAGGGTTCATTGGCCATGATGGATGGGAGCAGCCGGACGATCTGGTTTACATCCATGTTGGTGTTGTTGTGCAACATGTACCGTGAGTGTCCATCATTTACGGCATTGCTCCAAAGGAGACATGCCCAAAAACCAAGCACAGCAGAGAGGCCATGGTCCCTTCAACTTTACACAGATGAAGTGGTGCCTGGGAACGTCTTAGGACGTGCTGATCGCAAGTTCTGGACCATATATGGGACCATCATGGAATTTGACAACCATGCTCAGCGAGAGAACCATGGATTCCATGAACAGCTTTGGTTCACATTGTGCACAGTCCGGTCGAGCATCATCATGCAAGCAGATGGAGGCATCGCCCAGGTCATGGCAATGATTCTTGAATCCATCTTTTGCAATGTCATGATCCACCTTCCTCATGGAGGGTTGCTCCTCAAGCATCCCATGGGCCCACAAGAAGACATTCGGTTGCACATGACATGGAACTCCATGATATGCGATGGGGCTGCTCATAAGGCTGTGTGGAGCTCGAAAGGCGATGCTGGTACAAAATTTTGCATGTTGTGTGCTAATGCCATAGGGCATCGGCCAACATTGGAACAACAGCAGGCCATGCCAGAGCCATTGCCAGATGACGAGCTTTTCATAGATACCTCATGCACCACATACCGTCAACTCCGGTTGGTGTCTGACCATGAAGTCTTGGCATCTTATGCAAGGCTGGCCGCAAAACATGGCACATGCACCAAGAAGGAGTTCACGAAATGGGAGCAGGCATGTGGCATCACATTCAGCAAGAAAGCATTGTTGACGAACGAAGCATTGCTGGAGCGATCTTTGCTTCGACCATGCACGACATTTTGTCATGACTACATGCATGGTGTGTTTCAAGGAACGGCGGTGGTGGTCCTGCATCATTTCTTGCAAGATGTGAGTGAGCATCTTGATGTGTGGCAATTTTTGCATGGTTACATTGAGCATTTCATTTTCCCAGGTGCATGGAAGATGACCCATTTGAAGGTCTTGTTCGACGAGAAGCGAGCCATCAAGGGCAAAAATGCCCAGAAGTTTTCCTGCATGGCCTCGGAGTGTGCGGCCATATACGGACCCATCAGGCAGTTTGTCCATTCGGTTCTGGAGCCTCGAAACATATGTCCGGAAGCATGCAGAGCATTTCTTGCCATGGCCTCCTTCGTTGACCAAGTCCATGAAGGGGTCCAACATCAGGCCACGACACGTGCATCCCTTCTTGATGCGGCCGAGCAGGCCATCAGCACCTTCAAGACATGGGGCCCATGCGGCCTCATCCGGAAGTGGCACTGGACATTGCATTTGCCTGACACATTACATCGCTATGGTTATCTTCCTTCATGCTTTGCAGCAGAACGGAAACATAAAACCATAAGCACACATGCGACGAAACTGCAGAAGACGATGCAGTTCGAGCTCCATCTCATGCAAGCCATCGTGCCCGACGAGCTGCAGGCATTGAAGGAGCCGAACCTCTTCCCCGCAGCCATCCATTTCATGAAGGCCAAGAAGGCAAAGCCCATGGAACTCAAAACCATGGCTGACTTCCTCAGCCAGAAACCAACAGAGGCCCATGTGGCAAGTGCTGCGAGGTTGCCCCATGGCGCCCAGATCCATAGTCAGGACGTGGTCGTGTATAGCATGGACAGGCAGACATGGGAAGTGGGCCAAGTGCTTTTCCATGCAGACGTTTTCAACACCCAGGTTTCACTCGTCCATGCTTGGGACATGCTTGAATCCCATCCGAAGCACAGGGTGGCCGTCTACCATCCCTCAGGCCGACACGGCTTCATTCCGGTGCAGGCCATAATGTTCGCAGTGGTTTTCACGAAGCCAGAGCATGGACCAGCCAAAGTGCTCATGCCATACTCCATGTACTCCCGTGCCCAATTCGCCGAAAAATGCATGCAGTGCTTTGCTTTGCAGCTGCACATGCTTCATGGTCTACATCGGCCTGCTGGCCATTAACTGTATATACTTTTCCGAGTCCGCATGCAGTCTTACAGGTTTCTTATCCAAGCCATTTGTCTGTTGACTTTGACATGTCTTTTGTTTTTTGTGTCAGCCCCATTTTGCAAGTACCTTTTATATTGAGCTCCATTATCTCCTGGCCATATTTTTCTTTGCAACGACTGCCACAACTTCCTTATCAGTCTCTTAATTTCACGAACAAGTTAACTAGTTATAACGAGTTAGATAAAACAGGCTAACTAGTTAGTAACTTTTACCTATCTCTACATAACCAACTTAACCACTTATAAGAAACCGGGCATTCCAAGTAGGAGGAGATAGTGGGTCTACCGGGAGAGAGGAAAATCTGCCAATACTGGAGCGAGAGGAAACTCCGCGCTTGGCTAGTTTATCCGCTAATTCATTACCAGGTATGCCAGTATGTGAGGATATTTGAGCAAAGTGGCATGGAACTTACAGCGTATTGCGGCGTAATAGTTGTGAGCGACGGTGACAAGTTGGTGGTGTGTAACCGGGAGAGCATCGCCCTGTAGGATGGACAAGACATATTGCGAGTCAATATATATGGTAAGTTGATCCACATTAGAGGAAGGAGAGTAGTACAACAAATAATCAAAGAGTTCGATAATGGGGCGGAGTTCGCCAGTGTTGTTCGTGGATGTACAATATCTGTAGGATTTGTTTTTACTTGCCCCCACTCTTGTTCCCAGGTAGAGTCTGTCTCCGGATGAGTAGCGGATGAGTAACGGAGCCATCGGTAACGGTGAGGGCAAAGTCCCATCCTGCTGGATTGTCAAAGGAGCCGAGGAGGGATGTCTTTATGCGATTATAGAAGGAGCTGAGTTGCGTATAGTGAAACTTGTCACGCCGAGAAAAAGGAAGTTTTTATAGATACTGGGTTTGCACAGTGAACACGATAGGGAAATGTCGGGATTTCAAAAAATGCTTCCACAAAACAGAAGGGTTTGGCGGAGGGCCGGAGGTATTGTAACGTAAGCAAGGGTAGTCCACTGTTGAGCGTCTTCATGAATTACAGAGTGATCGACGCAAGTCATTTCCTTATATGTGACCATTTTACGGAAGGGGAGATCAAGAATAACTGAAGGAGAAAGCAGCTATGAGCTTCAAGAAACTCCATGAAATATATGGCATTGTCACGCTCCGGGGAATAGCTTGACGTCTCCCTATGATTTCTGGACTTACTCGGGTGTAGGTAGGATCAATGTTGACGTCTAGGTCGGAGATAAGATAACCTGCTAAGACTTCGGGGACTTAGGGTGGTTGGAGCGTACTAGGCGCTTATTTTTTTGAACGGTAATAGGGTGAGGGAACGTGGAAATGGTATTTTCGTTCATGCGCGAGGAAGAGGATTTAAAATCTTTGATATATAATATAGTCTAAGAGAGGAGAAATAAAGTTTCGATTGTCGTGGTATTTAGAAGATGGTATATCTGATGCAAGGATTTCCGAATTTTTTTTGATAAAAATATGTGAGGATATACGAGGACTATAATTTTGATTCTTGAGCGTAAAGTAGAGATATCGAAATGAATGGAATAAAAAATTTATGATATTATGAAATTTGGTGATTGTTAGTATTCTTTTTATATTCGAGGATATCTGTATTCTTATAGATTTTGAATTTCTATGATATAGTGGTGCGATTTGATTTCATTGAATTCCGACGAACGATTATAGATCGTACTACGTCTAATATATATATATATATATGGTTGCGTAAGTAATAGAGGATTGCTGTTATTTCACTATAAGAATATATTTATTTCTTCTTTTCGTATTGTAGTAGCTTCTCTGGAGCGTTAGACGATTATTTGGAGATTGTAGGGGAGTTGTCACA